>JAQQZY010000016.1:2613267-2628831 GCA_030068375.1 Ostorhinchus rueppellii
ATATATATATATATATATATATAGAGAGATATATATGTGTGTGTGTGTGTGTGTGTGTGTGTGTGTGTGTGTGTGTGTGTGTGTGTGTGTGTGTGTGTGTAAGTTGACATATGTATATGCAAACTGAGCTCATTATCAACTTTGGATAGTGAGCTTTTCAGTCTCTCATTTGTCTTTGGAAGTATTTTCCAATCATTTTTACAGTTAACGTGGATAGAAACAGCAATCTAAACACTGCAATAATAAATTAGTCTAAAGACAGCTAGGAGGAAAAATCCCAAAAACAAAATACTATTAACTAATTTTTTTCTTATTTTACAAAGATGTGCATTTTGTAGTATAACTCTCTGCCACATTTAAGTTGTTTTATTTTGAGCATTATTTACCCAGGGAATCAGATTTTTTGAAAGGAGCAGTCTCTGTCATAACTTTGAGCCACTCCATTGTCTGTGGTCTATGTGGGCTCTTTCAGTGTGTAGAATAAATGCCTGCAGCGACAATGAAACCAGTCATAACCAGCCAAAAGTCTGCAATAGAAAGTCTTGGTTTGTAACAGCAATCATGTTCAGAGACACATCACATTTTTTGTTGCACTGCTGTGGTTATAGTTGATTCATTCTATAAATTGACATTTTTATTTGGTATGGGAAAGGGAACCTAGGAAAG
This sequence comes from Ostorhinchus rueppellii, assembly GCA_030068375.1. Lineage (NCBI taxonomy): Eukaryota > Metazoa > Chordata > Actinopteri > Kurtiformes > Apogonidae > Ostorhinchus > Ostorhinchus rueppellii. Next base: position 2,613,934 of record JAQQZY010000016.1, read on the forward strand.
TGTAGAAATACATAGATCCTTTACAGAAGTTAAAGCACTAATGTGAAAATATTCCACTCCGAGCACCTTATTTAAAGTAAACATATGCATTACTAGCAAAATATAAAGTACAGTAGGAAAGTAGTCGAATGGATCCTGCTGGTATTTTACTGTTATAATATCACCTCTGTATTTGAATGAATGTTACTAATGTCAATAAGGGTGTCTGATCTTCTTTGTAAAGTATTTGGCAGTTTAATCGCCAGTGCATTATATTCTGTAAACTGACATGTCAGTAGATTTGCTGATCTGTTAGAACTGTGCATAAAAGTCCAGTTATCATGAAATCAGTAAAGACAGTCCTGTTTACCATTTTATAACAATATATTTTTCAGAGAATCCAAGAGGGTTGTAAAGGGCAGGGCAGCTGTGGCCTAGTGGTTAGAGCGTAGGACTTAAGATCGGAGAGTTGCAGGTTCAAATCCCACCCTAACCAGTAGGCAATGGCTGAAGTGCCCTTGAGCAAGGCACCCAACCCTACACTGCTCCAGGTTGTAACCAATACCCTGTAATAACTGTAAGTCGCTTTGGATAAAAGATCCTGCCAAATGGAAAATGAAATGAAAAAATGTAAAGAGTTTAATTATTGTACAGTGGACAAAAAAATCCTAAACCCACAAAATAACTCTGAATCTGTCAGTTTATCACAAAAATCCAGATAGTGGAGGATAAATTAATTTCACTGGACAGGGATGGAATGTAAGTAATTATAGCTGTATAACAAAACTAGTTTATTGAAAGTGGATTAAAATTGAAATATTTGCCTCTGCAGATTCGAAACTTTTATTTGTCACATGCTCATAGTATGAACAATAGAAGAACTTTCCACAAGGCTGTGCAACAAAAGTCAGACAAATCTACAAAAACTTACTCTTAATTAACACTTAAAGGTCTAAACCTAAAATGGTAAAACTGGACTTTTTTTTTTTCTTATTTTGACTATAAAAATGTTAGAAAATATGCTGTGAGTGAATCTGTTTGCCCACTTTGCCAAACTACTTTTTCCCCAGATGTTTCAAAATCTAGCAATCATTTACAGTTTATTGCATGCTATAATACTGCTGAAAAGAATTCTTCAGCTTCTAGTTCAGGCATCAGTGAAATCACCGTAATGACCCAATAAAACCTATAAATACAATGTCTCAGGTTTCAGAAACCATTGCATTTTTTTCAGTTGGAGTTACAGCCATTCAAACTGCATATATGCGCAGGGTGTGTCAACGGTGACATGTCAGGCTTTAAAGAGCTAAGGACTGAAGTCATATAAATATAATATGACTAACATTTTATTATTGTAAATGAGAATCAGTTCTCAACTAACCTACCGGGTTAAATTAAGGTTTATTTATTTATTTATTTATTTATTTATTTATTTATTTATTTATTTATTTATTTATTTATTTATTTATATTAAGTAACCATAAAGTGACAGTCAAACTGTCATATAGCAGTAGCAGGTTGGACGTGTAAGCGAGCATATAATGGGAATACTCACGTAAAAGTGCTGTAAACGAATAAAAATATTAATTTTCATTCCACCACTTATCGTTTATATCTTCATTATCTGCTGTGGTTCATACACGAGCTTTTAATATGAAAATCTGAAAGCGGAAGTGACGTAAATGTCGTTTCTGTTGTGGTTGTGTTTCCATTAAAATAGCTGTTTAGCTCTGTGCTCATTGATTGCCTTCAGATGGATTTGTGCGTTGTATCTGTTCTGTGGTATCTCGTACCACTTTACTTACTCGTTTACTTGTTGTGTTTCGTTTTCGCAGATGCAGACTTTACTCTGCTGTGGGCGAGTCTGGTAGGAAACCGACCAGGTGACTTTAAGAAGCTAAACCTGTTCTACACTAATGTCTGTTCGAGGATCATTCTTATTCATAACTCAAGTATCTGACTGATGTTTAAGAAGAGTTCATTAAACAGTTGCAAATGTCGAATGTTTTTATGGCTCTGAGTATATCTGAATCACTGTGAACAGTTTATTTAACATAATTAGCTCAGATTTTTCATGTTTAACAACCCTTGTGTGTTACTTGAGGTCAGTTTGAGCCCATTCCGCTGCCTTCTTCACTGGGATGCGGAAGGATAAACTTCAGTGTGGCTCTCATGTGTCGCGCAAAACTAAATAAAAGATAAACTTTTTGTTTTTATAGGTATTCAAAGTTCATTTGTAAGGTAAATTCTACTTCCAAACAAAATGCCATCGTGAATCTAAAAAAATCCGTGATCCATTATCATGAGGTAAATGTTGAATCATTATTGTTATACAGTACAAAAGAAGAAGAACTCTTGGGATAAAACAAACAGAACTGTAGCGTTTGGTTATCATTTCACAACACACAAGTAGAATTTAGAATAACAACAACAACAAAAAAAAAAGATGCAATGTGTTTTATTTGGTAGTGTATTGTAATCAAAGCAGTTTCTCATCATAATACAATATTTAAAAAAAAAAATCACAATACAAAATTTTGACATCGCATAGTAAAAAAATATACAATGCAAAATAAAAATCATCACTGTATCATACAAAAATCAATTTGTGCTCATATGAAATTGTATCATGATCATTTTTTATCTACAAAGTAAAATTAATATAAAAGTTAATGAAAATTCAGTGATGCTGGATTTAGGTGTAATACATATAATGTTATTAAAGACATTCTATTAAGTTATCTCGTGGTTTTTTGTTTTTCTTTTTTTAGAGCATCTTTAAGTGATCTAAAGCTTAACATACATTAATGCATAGTTAAATGCAGCTGAGTTTGTAGTATTGAGTTTATTAATAGTCAATTATACAAGACATATTACAATGAAATGCAGTATTAGAGTAAGTATACTTAGAGAGGTGTTAAGCAAGACATGGACTGATTCATTATTACTGATGTCTCAAAAAGAATCGGTATACATAAAAGTTGATGCTGATAAAATTTGGCGTTAAAACTGGAAATACTAACTTCGAGGTAATACAACATGTATAATAAAATATAAAAAATAACTCTTACCCAGATTATACAGTTTGGCTTTCAGCTCCACATTTATGTATATATTTGATTTTAATGTTTAGTGATTCTCGTGTACAATATTTACTTATGTATCGACTTAGTCCATTTCAGATCTTATTTCTAATCATCATAATTTTAGACATGCATAATATGTTTTCATGCAGACTGGGCATATGGTTGATATTCCTCATATAATCAGTCCTTAGCTTTTCCCACCTCCAAACTATTGCTATTACATTTGGCTTTAATATTCAATCTCTAGTCTCAAGGACAGTAAATGGATATGCACATGTTGTGTATTACCTTCAGCTTTACCGTACGCATTAACAGTTTCTATTCCTAACTTTGTTTGATTTACATATTCATTATATGCTGCAGTAAAGTGTATGTTGTAATCTTTTTTTTTCTTCTTATTGTCCACCAGAGACCAAGCTGAAAAGCCTGGTGATTTGGATCACTGGGGCCTCCAGTGGTATTGGTGAAGAGTTGGCCTATCAACTGGCAAAGTGTGGTTCACGTCTCATTCTGTCTGCTCGCCGTGAGGATGAGCTCAATAGGGTGAAACGTCAATGTTTAGGTGAGAGAATTTCTTAGGATGAATCCCAATTCACTCCCTGGCCCTCCCCCTTACCCCTCCCCCTCCATTTTGCGCGTATACATGAAGGGGTAGTGTTGTCATAATTCTCAATTAGATGGAGAGGAAGGACCAAGAGGGAGGGCTGTTTGGGCCTCGAAATGGAGATTTTCTAGGACCACACTACGAACAGAGGCGGAGGAGAAATTTTCCATAATTCTGTTTGAATCATTGGCAAGATGGAGATAAACACAGCAAAAAAGTGCAGCAATGTGATGAAAAAAAACACGCAAATGTACATATTTTCTTCGTAAACAACTTAATCATTTAATTGACCATTTAATGCCATTTCAATGTGTTATAGATCGCATTTCTGCAGTTTATAGTTGATAGCTGCAAAAAGATGCTTAAAGCGCAAGCAACAGAGACAGTTACAGCTACTGACACCATGGCTTTATCAAACATTTGATAAAGAATGATGTAATCCATGAGTGTAACTGCTTTTCCTGATCTTTGATTTTGTCTTTGTTCTTAGCTTGTTTTACATTTCTTATCTGTAAGTATTCCATAAATGTTTTAATGTTTTTATACTGTGCTCACTTTATAATCTCTGTAATGGCGTGCTATCTTGGCCAGGTCTCCCTTGGAAAAGAGATTTTTAATCTCAAGGGACTTCCTGGTTAAATGAAGGATTAATAATAACAATGGTGAATACTACCGGAAACAAAGTTGTCGCATCTGTTAATAGTGGCATCGATGACTGCTGATGACATAAAAGGTCGCAAAGGGTAGTCCCATTTCATAGGGGAATATTTCGATGCCTAACCCTTTCAACTCTGTTTCAAGGGGTAGGGGTAAAGGGGAGGGCCCAGGGGTGAATTGGGATTGGGCCTTCCTCTTGAGTTCACATAAAGTTATCTGATGCTGTATACAGATCATTTTTGTTACTTTGCAGTGTAATCACAGTCATCACATTCATTTTTAAGCCTAAATTCTTCATCATTTATTGTCCTAGAGTGTGCCAATCTGCGAGATGAGGATATTCTTGTTCTTCCATTGGATTTGTTGGAGAGGACGTCCCATGAGGCAAAAATGAAAGCTGCACTCGAGTATTTTGGACATGTAAGGGCACACATACTCCTTAGTCCTTTTTTAAAAAATTTGCTTTAAACACTTTAATATTCAATCTCTATTCTCAAGGACAGTAATTAATATGTATATTTCTTATGACTAAAATATTAATTGTATCTTTTAAAAGTCGCTGATGTTTAGTTGAACAGGATACATGCTTTTTGCTTTAATTGAAACAGATACATTTTTGATTTGCTTTACATATCATGGTTAAAAATAAATGTTCAGTGTGTGATTTTTAGTAACATCTAGTGGTGATGTTGCAGTACCGTAACCACCTTAACTTTCCTAAAATGGCTGCAAAAAACAGAAGTCCATTATTATTAGAGCTAGTGTTTTCTTAGGCTTTTTGGTGAAGGATTATTTAGCTACACACTCAAACATATCTGAACCTTAACCCTCCAAAACCAAGAACATCATCTGTGCATTTCGATAATCCCTAAAAAGTCAGGTAAAATGGAGTTTCTCTCCATCCCATTTGTAACACATATCCACCATTTGCTCATTCAGAGGATTCAGAGCAAATATGTTCAAGTCCCAGTACCCATGGAATTATTAGAATGCAATTAATTCAACAGAATTTCTTAATTTTACCCAATAAATTGCTCTAACAGCAAAGCTTAGAAAGCCCTTAAGTTTTTATAAAACCCTATTTATACTGCAATTTGTTTGATAAACATTTCTGGCAAATGTGTCCAATTATTCTATTAAATGAACCAGATGAATGTTTATTTTATCCTGAATCAAATGATGTTGCTGACTAATACAAGTGAATAGAGAAAGTAGATAAAGTACAGGTCAGACATGACAATTATTCCGTCTCTGAGGGTACATTTTAATGCCATTCACTATAAAGTGGGGGAACAAAAGTACATTTCTGAGCTGCTGTAGAAATGTAGCAAAAAATGGCATATCAGCAACTGGTAACAAAAACACTGTCTCTTATTTTGCTGTGATTTTTACACTAATGAATATCATCTTCCATTTCTACAATCAGGTCTTCCTTAATCCCTCTGAATCTTATACATTACATCTGTGTGCCAATTCAGATTGATATCTTAATAAACAATGGTGGCCGCAGCCAGCGCTCTTTGTGCCTGGAGACCAGTACTGATGTGTTCCAGGCCTTGATGGACCTCAACTTCCTGGGGACAGTCTCCCTCACAAAGCAGGTGCTGCCTCACATGACGCAGCGAGGCTTTGGTAGCATAGTGACAGTCAGCAGCATAGCTGGCCTCGCCGGGGTGCCCCTGTCAACGGGATACTCTGCCAGCAAACATGCGCTTCAGGTAAAGGAAGTTCAGATAACAACTGCTGGAACTCACATCCATATTGTACTGTTTTTATATTATATTTTCTGTATTTCTTAAATTGTCTATAGGGCTTTTTTAATTCTCTTCGGACTGAGCTGACTGACTATCCTAAGATCCTCATCAGTACAGTTTGTCCAGGGCCGGTGCAGTCAAAAATTGTTCACAATGCCTTTACAGAAGAATTAAACAAGGTAAAGCTAAAGGTAGAAATGTAATATTTTGCAAGTAGTGACACTTTCAAGCTGCTATGTGATTTATTTTTCTTTTCCTCACCTAAGCCTTTGGCTACAGCTTCTAGCCAAGAACACAAGATGCCAACGAGCCGTTGTGTCCGTTTAATGCTTGTGGGAATTGCCAACGGTGTCAAGGAAATGTGGATTGCGCAGCAGCCCTTCCTCCTGTTTTACTACGCATGGCAGTATGCTCCCACTATCGCCTGGTTTGCCACAGACATTCTGGCTAGGAAGAGAGTGCAGAATTTCAAAGCTGGTCTGGTAAGTATTTAAAGCCAGTATGTTGCATAAATGAAAGATGCCGCTATAGTACAAAGAAATAATTTTGGATTGGTTATATACTACATGAAAAGCTTCTATTTATGGTCTTATGGTTTTATAGAAAGATTTTTTTTTTTTTCTTTAAAGTTGAATACACTTCAGTGTGGCATTCACACCATCATCACAATGCACACTAGCAAATAACCTTTTTAATATGGAAATTTAAAGCGATAATAGGCACAAAATAAGAAAAACGTCATGAATGCACAATGTTCCATCAGCGGCTCAGATTGAATATAAGGAAAAATGATGTGCTTGAATGAAGTGCTTCAATTGGAGACCTGCCATGAAACCTCTAGAAAATACAAATGTGTCTGACATAGTCTCGACAGTGATAAGTTGTTACAACCTGTCAGTCACCTGTTTTTGTCTTGACCCCTCACTGAGGAGATGCACAATTAACTGGACTCTTCTGTCACCAGCTGGATTTACTACAGCCTGAAAACAGAGCCAAGTGGACAATCAGAATTCTAGTTTCTTCTCAGACAAGTTAATTTAAAAATTCTGCCAAAACCAGTACTATGATAAAGTACTTCCCAATTACGATTTAAAGGTTTAGTCTGTTAAAAATTTGAGCAGGTTTGCATGAAGTTTATGATGGCGTCTGTCTTATGTTTTATGTAATAGTGAATTCCATTGTTAAGCTAACGGAAGGTGGAGTTGCTGGTGTAGAGGACTAGAGTAGAAACATCAAACAACTCTGAATCGAACATAAGGATTTGGGAAAAATTTGAAATTCTTCACATATAAATCAATGTTCAGGTTGTTATAAGGGATCTAAATAACTGAGATACTTGTCTTAGAAATGGAGTTAGCAAATGTCAAACAGCTGTCTCAGACGCTAATACAATCTTCACTTAAGCATATATGCATTCTAAAAACCAAAAAATATCATACTCAATATGAAAATTTTACATATTGAACCTTTAACATAACATTTTCTAGTTAGTGGCAAAGCATGTGTCATAAATTCACTTATACCATCACTCTCATATTGTGCACTGTAATTAAAATCAATCTCATTCAACATAATATGATCCATAACAGGGCCTTTTTATGACAGTGTTACATTTCTAAGGATTTAACTTTGCCTGTGTATGTTTCTTTTGGTATTAAAGGCCTTGGAGACTCCCACAGGTGTTTCCCATAAGCTTAACTTTTGTCCCTTCAGGGTTTTTACAAATGCTCCATATGTAAAAGTATGTCTCAGTCCAGATGTTAATGTAATAATGGGATGAGAGTATAGCTTGACTTAGTGTTACTTAGAGAACAACAGGAAATGCTCACACACGATGAGACCACATTGTTTTTTCTATAAGGTCAACTTACTGTGCTTGGGCTTTCTGTAAGGTTGACCTTGTTGCTGTCTGAAATGGAGCGGAAGGTTTGTCACTATGAGGAGAGTCTGAAAACACTTTAATAAAGCAGAAGATGGCATACGTTACGTAGAGCCGTCTGTTATGAGCTCAAAGGCCTCAGCTGTTACTGACCTTGCTTGAGTCACATAAGAAGAAGGCGGTGGCCAGGGTATGACAGTGAGCATGACTACTTCCCTGCGGTGGCAACTGACTGACCAGTGTGTCTGGTGGCCTCTGCTGGACAGTGACAGCTGAGGGCCATGCAGAAAGGTCATAATCAGACTGGCCAATGTAACGTCCCACTGAATTCTTTGTTCTGAGACAAAAAAAAAAAGTAATGTGTACTATGCACTACTTCATCACTGTATCTGCAGGTTTGAGGCAGCCAAATTTAAGATGGAAAGGAAGTTTTCAAGACATCTTTGGTCAAATTTAAGATTACATTCACAAAAATAGCAGTACAACAGGCCTCATAGTTATCATTTTGAGTCAGTTTTAACCGTGTTTCAATTCAGCTGATGTTACATTTCCATTTGTCTAATGTTTCTGCTACAGATACTCTAGTGGCTAAAGCTCATACCTGAACCCCTCCACCCATGAAGGACTGTTGGAGGCTCTACTTATTCCCATCTGTTATATAAAATTATCAACACTAATTACAACAAGGACAAATTCTTTACCAAAATTTACAAAGCAAATATGACTATACCATTTATGTCTGTGGAACTTTTGAAACCTTTGAGTGTCGATTTAAGCAGAATTTATCAATTGGAAGCATAATGAAGGTACACATGTATGACAAAGACTGTTTAACCCTCGAATATTCCTTGGGGTCAATTTGACCCTATTCCACTGCCTTCTTCTATGGGATGTGAAAAGCTGCACAAAAATTAAAGATTTACAGACAAACTGTTACTGAACGAAACCTAAAAGTCATTGCAGTGAAGGCAAAGAAATTAATCATTAAGCATTTTTGAATTTTGTCAAAAGTTTTGTTTCGATCCACAACAATCCACTATTGATGCTGAGTTTCTTTTGCAGGATGCAGACTCGGCATATTTCACAAAACCCAAGAGCTCCTGAAAGCCACATCTATAAGACGACGAATGATGTGTTGCATTCCAAATCATCCTGCAGTGTCTTTTATCTTAAACATGCCTGCAAGCTTAGCTCTTTTTAAATTAGTATGATTTTTCTTGATCCATTTTGTAAAAAAAACCTCCATTGCTTGGAAAGTAAATGCTATATTTTTGTAACAAACCTCCTCAGCTCATGTGAACATTAGGAGAATAGCTAAAATTGAGATATGAAGATCAAGGTGTGCAGACATGACTGATTTAAACACTTGAATGATACAGATCAAGTTGCCAAAACAACAAAACTGCTTCTGCCAAGCTATTTTAATATATACAGTTATACATATAAAAAAATACAATATTTACAAGATACTATAGACAAAACCATTCAACTCAGTCTAAATTGTAAACAAGTGAATTGTAAACAGAACAACAGCACTAAACATTTTACACATACAGCAAGACATATCCAAGGCACATCCTTGATATATTAATAAAAAACATTAAAATTTGTGTCCCTTTTTATGGACATGGGGTTGGACTTACCTGAAAACTGTGAAATCTAAAAAGTACAATAAAACCAGAGGTATTTCACAGGTGTCTCCTAAAAGGGAGGTGGGCAAATGTTTTCACTTTTTAAGCACAAACATTAATCAACAAACCACAAATTTCAATGTGCTGTGGTGGAAACAATGAATGCTTAACTCTGTTTTAAACGTGTATTTTCTTGAATGTGCTGTGGTGGGAAATAGTCCACATTGACAGTTGAAGTCTGTTAAAATTTTGCAACTTGTATAGGGGTGACACCACTGCTTGTTCCTCTGCGGTGCAGTATGTTTAGCACCAAGAAATTAAATGAATGTGAAAAAGTAGGTTTCCAACCAGACATCTCTTTTGACTTTATGTGTCAACTCTTTCAGTCCATCTCTTCCATGTGAATTTAATTATAACCGTTCAGTTGGGAAATTCACACTTTGCCATGATAGTACCAATTGAAAAGCCTTTTTAGCTGCTTAGTGATAAACAGAGCAGGACAGAAGATCCCATGGGTCAGAGGCAGGGGAAGTGAAGGGGGGCAGAGGAGTAAATGGGGTATCCTAGAGGAGGATCTGCTGCCTGAACAGTTAAGTTCCTTAGCATGAAGGGGTGAGCCTGGATGCTGTAACGTTCCTCATCATCATTGGTAGCGTACAGAAGCTCCCAGGAGAGGTTTGCCCACTGTCCTCGTACCCCCTCCCCATTCAGACGACCCACTTGCACCAGCTGCTCCTGAAGGGACAGAACTCGCCCTGTGTACGTACCCTGTGGACAAGGACAGTCACAAATCAATCATGTTTACTACTTATTTGGGTTTCAACAGGGGGCCTGCAACCTCTTGTGGGTTCTCACAGTTTGTGTGTGTGTGTGTGTGTGGGGGGGAGCTACTAAATTGAGATATATATATAAATAAATAATTTTTTTTTTTTTTTTTTTTTTTTTTTTTTTTTTTTTTTAATCTATCTGAATATATACCTTAATCTGAATTCATGATGACACCAACTGAGGAATTCTTGGCCAATCATGCTAAATCCACAAAGACTAATGAATTAAGTACAAGTGAAACATTGACAGTCAGCTTTATTACCATCCCGCACATACAGTCTTTTGAACTACAATGGATTATGTAACTTCTAAGACAAACGATAGTTAAGCTGGAGTGTCCCTCAAATATGTAATTTTATTTTAATTGATATGACAGTGGGATGTTTTTGTACATGGTACCAGGCCATTCTAAACCAGCTGGACATGAAGGAGGACTGAGTTCCTCCTCAATTTCTTACTGCTACAGATCCTTAGCATAAAAAAAAAAAGCTTCAGATCTGTGCCTTGTAACATTTAATTAAAAAAATAATAATAAACTTGTTTTGCTGTGTAGAAAGTAAAAAGGCAAAAACAAAATGGGGACAATGTCATGTGTGTCTATTTACCATGGCAAGGTCATGTCCTAAGGAGAACAGGAATGGTTTCTCATGAAGAACATTGTCATGCCAGCCTTTCTCCGTCACCAGGCCGATGTACCAATCCCGTTCATATTCCTCCAAGGTGCTGAACAATTCTTCAGGGGACTCCATGGGCCCAAGGCTTGCTTGATCAAACAGCAGCTTGAAACTGAACCTAAAGAAAAACAACAAACATGGTGGCAGTCAAACCAGTAATCTTACAAAAATAAGCTCTAGTAATGAAAATGATCAAAATTGAGAAGTGTTTTACCTGAAAGCCTGAAGTGCAAGCTGATAAAGTTCTTTACTGGAGGAAAGCCAGTCGAGACCTTCTGTCCATGGTACATCTCCACAGTAAAGTCTGTACACATAACTGGGACTGGTGAAGGCTGACTCTGCACCAAGTGAGATGAGACATGAGAGAGCAACCTGAGCATGAAGCTCTCTCAAAGCTTCATCCTCCTTCAAGGCTTTGGTCATGTCCTCTGAGGTCTCGCCCTGCACTGTAGGTCCAAAGCGCCCCAAGGCAAACCGAAACCAGTCCTCAGGGAACAAAGATCTGAGCTGCATCAGACGGGATGGCAGCAACGGTGCTGTCCTCCATCCTGTCGGTAGGTTGAATACCTCTGACTGGGGGCAGCTGAAATTCAGATGAGGGAGGGAGCCAGCGTTTTCTCTGAACACCTCTGGGTTCTGGCCTTTATCCACTGCTGGCAACCCGATGCCCAGTCCCAGAGGCTGCAGTGGCTGCAGGGCAGAGAGGGCCATGTTTTCAAAAAGACTGTCCATCTCCACAGAACCTGGCAGAGAGGCCCCGGTCTGCAGCATTGTGTGTCCAGGTTGGGCCTCTGCAGTCACTAATGCCACTGTGCGTCTGGCAGGTTGAGGTCCAAACAAGTCATCCTCATCTGACCAGTCACCAAATGAAGTCAAGCTGGAGCTGTCCTGTCTGAATCTGAGAGAAGACACATTGGATTCCACCATGACGGCCTCAGGAGGCTGAGTGGTTATGGTCTGGGCCAGCTGGGAAGACTGTGACTTCCTGCCTCCGACCCCCAGCCCTTCTTCACAGCTCCACAGAAACCCTTTATGCTTCTGAACACAGTACCGGAGGAGCAGCCAGACCAGTGCTTTCAGGAAGTCATCCTGCAGTTTCCTCAGGTTATCGTGTGAGTCAATGATGCCAGAGAGCACATTTCGGGCATCTGAATAGACACGTACTGCGAGTACAGCACATGGTGTGAGAGCATTCCCCCAGTGCAGGTTAAAGCCCTGGGTGAAACCGAGCCGCTCAGGCCGCTCAAACGCAGCCTCAAACACCTCATCCACCCTCCGTGCCTCAACTGTGTGGCAAGATGTCTCCTGAAGCTCCAAACCCTGAAACATTGGAAATATTGTGTAAATAAAAGCAGTAATCTAGGTAGACAAATGGAAAGACACTGATCACCAACCACCAAAGCCTATCAGTTTTTTCTCATCTCAAAATACAATTCATTTTATGACCATCATCAACTTTTGTGAGGTGGTGCTACAGATTAATTCATCAGATCCCACTCCTTTTCATGCATCTTCTAAATTTAAGGGGCTTGTCATCAATCACTGCAATAGATGCACTTTATGTGTTTGCTACTAAACAGAAACAGAGCTGTTAAACTGATTCTCATTGCTCTGCAACAGTGGCAATAAACATGTTTTCTATTCTAGATTTTACCAAATCCTACTGACAGATATGCAGGTAAACACTAATGATGATGCAACTTCCATGATGGAAGTATTAACAAAAATGTATAAACTCATCACTTGTGATTACGTTCTTTACTGATTAATCTGTTATTTTCAGATTATATAAGATATCAGCAAACCATGAAAAATAGCAACACTGCATCCTGAAGCCCAAGATGATACCATCATCATGACTTTTTCTCTACAAATGAAAAACAAAACCTGGAAACGCTCAAATATAAGTGAGACGAGACAGATCTTTTCAACCAAGATGCTTAAAATGACTTCAGAGTGGATTACCAAATCAATTACCAAACTTGTGGCTGATAGTTTCTAACGGTAGATGGACTGAACAATAACTAAAGCTCTAAAAAGTCCCCATACCTTAATGTTGACTGTACAGTAGCCATACCCTCTCTCCAAGATCATTATCCAAACCATACGGTCCTGAAATCGCCCAAGAAAATGAGACCCTGGGGCTAAAGAACCTACAGAGATCAGAACAAAACATAAGCCATCCCATAAATTTAACATAGTAGAAATATGACATCTAAATCAAGGAGCGAGAAACAGAAACATCGTATGAAACATATTAGTAGGAGACTCGTGGCACACATCTCTTTCATTTTGCATCAGCTGTCCATCCCTGTTGACTATGTTGAGAACATGGCTACTAGATGAGCTGCAGGGAGAAGCATACCATCACAGTTGTACAGGAAGGTCATGATACTGTTTTAAGTGACTGACTGCACAGAGATCTAAATATTGCATTCCTTCTTCTGCCTAGCTTTCCATTAGTCTGTAAAAGGTCACTCCTCTTATACAATATAAAGAATCTTCACTTGTGGAGGCAGACAGATCAGACATATTCATTTCTAAAGAGATGATAAGCAGCAGTGGCAAGGTGATAGGGGCTTTGTTTAAAGTTGACTTGTGTTTGCATGGCTGAAGGATAATGTCATGTCCCATAATGATATCTTGCAATAATCCCAGCCGTTACCTTATGATGAGACGTGACATCCTAGGCAGGCTCTTTCCTGCTCATTGCTCACTGCTCAGCAACCCCCAGTGTGAGCAACACACAGGAACGCTATAAATACTGTTCAACTGTGACCATCAACCTAACAATCTTTTTTTTTTTTGTACTTATACAACAATGAAAGCCTTGTTTTAAATTAAAGTTCTAACATCATCACTTTGAATCATCATTCCATGAATAAGGATTCTATTCTATACATTTGGGGTTTTTTTCCACTTCCCCCCTCCTGACTGAGCACAGCACAAAATCCTAACAACAGCAGCCACAGCAGCTCGGTTTGGCCTAAGAGCATTATGTGGTTAATAGTGTGGAAACATTTGGATGTAATGAATACAGATCAGAGCTCTTTTTTTTTTATTTTTGGGTCATTTCACAGGAAGCTCAGCAGGATCATGCGAGCTTGCATTACTGCCAGCAATTCCAAAGAACTGCTCACAACAACATTCCTCTTACTAATAAACCATATGAGGTGATGCCTCATTGCTCTTTGATCTGCACACGGTCCCAACTTGACCCAGAGGAAGGTTCAGTCATTGCAATTATACTACAAGTCAAAACACACTGTAGTTGCTTTAAAAATATATATTATTTTGTTTCCTACTGTGGATTTTAAATAGAGGATTACTATATGTAACTAATATATGTTTAGGCCAAGGCGACCAATACTTGGTTTACTTCATCAATTCTTTGTGAGTTTAATATTTACTAAACTTAAAACCAGCCGAATGCTATTCCAGTTTTGACAATTTTTAAAATTATGTTTAATATGGTCACCAGTCATTTTTTCAGATTTTTTTCAGGAAATACAAGGAACTTAACTCATTCACTGCCATTGATATGTTTTGGCGTCATTTCAAAGCCGAACCTTGTCTGCCAATGACGTGTTTTGGCGTCAATTGGCTTTCATTGGGGGGGTTGCGAGGAAACGACCTGGCACAACTTTGAGGAAGTATTTAGCATTCAGGCATTTTTTGACGAAACCACCCTGTGTTCTAAGGTCAATAACTTGAGAATGAGAAAGCTGAAAACAATATTTTTTTTCCACATGAAAGAAGAGACTTTACACTTTATTTTGATGGGTGCCATGTTTATGTAGTCCTAG
>JAQQZY010000016.1:2638906-2700899 GCA_030068375.1 Ostorhinchus rueppellii
TTTGGATTGTGGGAGGAAGCCAGAGTACCCGGAGAAAACCCACACAGACACGGGGAGAACATGCAAACTCCACACAGAAAGGTCCCAGTGACTGGTGATGGAATCGAACCCAGGACCTCCTTGCTGTGTAACCCTGTCTGGAGCCCAGTATGGTTTTATTTTTTTACTTATTTTTCTTTTCTAGGCTCTGTTTTTGTTTGTTTGTTTTTTTTGCACTGTCATACATATTCTGTAATGCTGTCAAGGAATGGTTTGTGTTGTTCTATGTTTAATAAAAATATAGTTAAAAAAAAAAAAAAAAAAGTCTTACCAAGATTAAGAAGGACTCGTCTGATTGCTGCAGCAATGTACAGACCTCTGTTCCTCTGCTTGAAGGTTTGGACACTGGACATGCCTTTAGGATACAGTGGATTAAGAAACACCCCTCCAAATACATAAGCCCCCTGGATCTCTTTTAGAGCCCAGCACAGGCAGAAGAGTAAAAGGAGGAGGTAGCTGACAGGAGCCTGGGGTCCTGTCACAAAGCTCTGGGACTGAGCTAAACCGAGGAAGTGATGCAACAGTCCTGCCTCTCCCATTGCCACCAGTAGCAGGCTCAAATATAGCAGCAGCTCCCTACAGCCCAGATTCCAACCAAAGGAACTGGGGGAAGGAGGTGGTGGTGACCCTCCTTTACGCAGTCGGTGGTCCGCAAAGGTTGGTTTGTGTCCTTTACAGAGAGTGCCAACCTGGCTGAGGTCCAGGCTCAACAGAAATCCCATAGAGACGGAAAAGAGAACCACACCCAGTGTTGATGGGATGAAGTAATTACACACAGCTACACTGGCAGATATGCCAAACATCAACAGCAGCCTGTGGGACAAAGGGCACGCAAAGTAAGGACTGATGCTATGCAAACCTTTATCCCTTTTGATATTGGGAATATTTACATATATTGAATATAATATGCGTAGTTGGTTTTTCATACAATAACAAAATTAAAATAAACTGCTTTTTTATCTTCTATCTTTATGAACATCAAGCTTTTGATTGTTTTCAGTATTTATATAACCAACCAACAACTTATTTAGTCCCATGCAACAAAAGAAATTCCTGTATTTTTTTTTAGGGTAAGTATATCAGAATTCTGCCAAAGAGTCCCACCTGAAAATAGCTGAATATCTTGAGCTTTAGACCCTCTAAATTTAGTAAACGTTTTGGAATGTTGTTTCCCCCAGAAAATGTTATATATAACCAAAGAACAGTTCTTAATTCTATGCGAGTTTACATGGGACGATCCCTAAAACAATTTGCGATCTAGTAACAGGCCTTAAAGCTCATACACACAAATAATTCTCATGACACCGTCACTTAGGATCTGGATATTTTAACTTTGCACAAATACTTGAATTAATTTTAATTTCAATATGTCGGTTGTCTTAAAATCTGCAAATAATACAACCACTTCTAATAATTCTGTTTTTCTCTGCTCAAATTTTCTACCATCACACAAAAGCATATTTCTCAATATTGATTAAAATAAGTGCATTACAGCTGAGACTTGAGACTTGCTTCAGTACACACCTGAGGTTGCTGGACATGGGCGAGCCTCCCAAGCCAAACACAAGAGCCTGCTCCATGCTCCAGAGGAGCAAGGCATCAAGTGGAGGCAATATTCCTAGTGCCCACAGCAGAGGTAGAAAGAGGAACAGCACATGGAGAACCTGACTGGCAAGGTGGAGCTCAGGGACTGGACCTGAAAACCTGTGGCAACACAGTGAAATTGTTACTAAAGGTTGGACTCTGTCGAACAGAAAATATAGTTAAGATATCTGCTTTACACAGATAGACTTTTTATTACTGCCTACCTATAAGCCAAGTCCACTGCGATAAAAATGAAAATGTACAGGGGCCGGGTGAGCGGGGTAATCTCATAAGTGTCCTGTGCTTGGAAAGTGGCTGTTTCAGTGGCTGTGTTTACAATGAGGGAATACTCAGCTATACATAGGGTCACCCAGCTGAGAACAAACACAACCAGGGATACACCGATGCTGCTGTATAGAGCAGTCAGTCTACCAAGAAACACATACCAGGTTCCAAAGCCACATAGTAACCCAGCAAGGACTGAATGCAACACCACATTTAGTCCAAACCTCTTCCCAGGGGCAATGAAGCGGACTGTCTCTGGGCTTACACAGTGGGTAAATTCCACTTCTTCTTCATCAACCAGGATGTTGGGGGCACCAAGCCTTTCCACTGTGCCACTCCTGCGGGCAGCATACATTGCCAGGGCCTGGACACCTGCTGCAGCCCCGAGCATGAACATACCAGAGAGTACTGCAGCATGGAGCTCCTGAAGCAGTTGTAGCTGACACAACAGAGTACTGATTCCTCCAAAAAGCCATGGTGTCAGGAACAAGACTACTTGATTGACATAGACATATGGTGGGGCACAGTAGCCCAACTTGAAGCGTGGACCCCCCAACACAGTCTGGGGGAAGCGCTTCCAGAAGAACTCCTGCTTGTACTCATTAAGAAGGGGCACATCTGGCCCCATTCTGACCATTCCCAAATGGGTGGCAGGTCATCTCCACGCAACTGAAGGAGGGTTTCCATTCATCGTCCCAGATGCAAAGAAGCAGTCTGCAATGGAGCACACATTCAGTTAAATGGACTAATGACTCAAAAATATAATAGCATACTGAAGTAGGGCTGAGCAGTACATAAGTAAATAACAAAAATCATATTGTGAATGTTTTTCTATGCTAATTCTATTTTCTGCATTTAGTTTTCACTGATATTAAAAAAAAAAAAAAAAAAAAAAAAACTATAAAAATTATTAAGTGGTATTGGCTCAGTTTTGTACCAAATAATTATATTCCCTTACATGGAGCATGTGGTTTTCAAGTTTGCTCAAACTGTCATGTTTCATTTACATTTGTGCTGCTTATTAGTGCCACTACTACTATTAATCTACAAAATATAGTTTTGATAAATTGTATAATTATTTGGTCAGAAAACCAGTTGTTTTCCCCAAAGCACAGCATAACATCCTCAAATGTATTGTTTGGTCATGACTCATAGATATTCAAACTGCTGCAGAGAAGGAAAGAAACCAAACATATTGACATGCAAGAATAAAGAATCTGAGAATTTTGATCAGTTTTTTGACTGGGGTTCATCTGTAACATCATTGTGCTTAGTGTATAATGGTTCAGGTCAGACACATTTTACATGTATGTTTACACTGAAGCTTCTGTGTTGGATATTACATATGACTGTATTATAAATTCAACTCTACACGAAAGTAGAGTATATGTGTCCCTGTGGTCGCCTGTATTGTTATTTTTTGTATTAGTCATCAAGGGGAACGTCAGTTTTCACAGTGAAAATAGAAAAGTTTTGATGCCATTTCATTACAACTGGGGGGGGGGATCTTGAAGGTCTCATCTATTACGACTAGTCTTTACAGTCTTAATCATTCCGTAGTGAAAAATACAAAGAATACAAGGATTAACAGGAAAAATTACACATAACTTTACCATCCCTGAAGCTGACTGAACTATTTTTGTTGTGGGTAGTTTAAAAATCTTGACAATAAAGCTGCATTTCATGTGGACTTTTAAAGATAGTCAGCCACTACAAACCGTTCAAGTTAAATTAAAAAACAAACCATAATAACAATAATACACGAGATGAGCTGTCATGAAAACAGTAGCTTTTTTCTTGCTAATGTGGGCTGCTAACCTGTCCAAGGTAGGAGCCGTAAAATTTTAATGTGACCCCTTTTACCCAAACGATGTACCTAGCGGCAAACAAATTGCTATGAAGTTGCTTTTTGATGTATGCTTACCGTTACCTTTGTTAGCTCCATAAATGTTAGCTTGCGATACCAGCAAGTCTATTCACCCTGTCTGCCCGTTAGCTTGCTAACAGTAAAAGGTAAATAACACCATTTTGACAAGCTACAATCCCACCGCTGTGAGACAGGCTTACCTTTAGCAGCAGAACAACCGTCTGCAGACTCCCTTTGTATAATATTTGATGCTGCAGGTAATATTTTAGGGGAAACAGGCGGAAATATTATTATTAGCTCCTAGCTAGCAGCTAGTAAACCAAGCCACATCGGTATGATACACAGGCAAATTCTAGCCAATTACAGTGCAGGATAGAGGAGAGCTGGCTCTTTGATTGGTTCACAACTTATAAACCCCGCCTCTAACCCCACCTAGTTCTGGTCCTTCAACAATATACACACACGCATAAATAAAAGCACACAAACACTGGGAAAATGTGGAGATATAGTTGTTTTCAACAGTTACGTTAACAGCGAATCCTGGAAGTTAATCAGAAAAATGCCAATTCGAAGAAAAAAAATGTTGATATTCACAACATAAAAACACAAAAAGTATGAATATTAAATTATTGAGCAAGAATATTTTTTGTGAAAACAACCATCTGACTGTGAGATTAGATTGAAGTAAAAAGTTACATTAGGTATGTAACTGGAATAAAAGTGTAGTTAGTGTTGCCATGACATTTATTATGTAGGAGTACGTACACAAAGGATCATTAATGACAATGCCTTTTTTTTAGCATTTGGAATAAAATTAAATCATGTTCCAACATGTGTTTACCTTATCCAAAACAGGGCATGGGATTAGGAATTTAGTATTCCGTCAACATTACTGTCTCTGTAATGCTACAGAATTATTCTTTAGTAGACTACAAGAGATTTATTATTTAAATATATTGATATTGAAATGATTATTGTGTGTGGTCCTCCAAATTGTTTTTATTTGGAAAGACGGAAGGAAAAAAGAAGCACAATGAAGTGATCAACTGAAGAGTCAACAGTATCAACACAAAGAAACATAATAATCTGGAGAAAAGAAGATTAAATTGATGTTGTTGCTATTGTTATTCTCCACTTTGTTTGAAGGGATAAGGCTGGGCACTGGGTTGTGTTTTCTTGTCTTAAAAAAAAGTAATTTCTGCCCTGTGTCAGGCACAGTAAGCCAAAACAACAGAAAAGGTTGTCACTCACAACATGAATTTCACCTTCTAATCCTACAACTCATTTAAAATCATTGCTCCATTTTTGTTGCAGCTGCCTGAGAAAAAATACTGTATCCACTTGAACTAAGTCTTCAAACTCATTAAAGGAATAACACAAATGCAAATATTGTTGAAATAAAAAGGCTGATGCCAAATTGGTCGATTTACAAAAGGCAGACCATCTGACAGCGCTTTGAAAATTGACTCTGGATAAATTTACAAGAGAACGGGTTATTTTGTTTTGTTATTGTCTTTGTTGTTTCTGTAAGGCAACACACTTTGTATGATTGAAATGATGTGATAAATGACACACAAGTTCAATAATGTGATAAATCACACGCAAGTCGAGAAATGAATAGCAGTTAAGGTTTATTGCTTCTGCGAGGCGTGCTCTCACCAAAATGTTTACACAAAATAAAAGCATTTTACCCTTTCATTCTAATTGTCACTCTTTTATTCCGCTCTCTCCATTCCCTCTTTATTCCAGTGAGCTTCACAGGAAACAAATTACAGGAAAATGACAAGCAGTAACAATAACTCAATGGCAGATTTCAAGAGAGGCAATATGGCAAGATTGGTTTTCTATAGAGGATGTATTTGTGGGGATGAAAAATGAACTTGGGACATAATATGTACCTTTGAAAAACAAAATAATTGATGATGCCTTGCAGTTGGTTGTCATCAGCAGCTGAAATGATTTGAAGAAACAATTCATTTTATAACAATTTGAAGAGACAATGTCAAAGTAATATAAACACTCACCAGAACATTTCTGTAGTTTGTAAAGGTGGACAATGTGAAATATAAAAAAGTTTATTCATTATACGCATTGGACAAGACACAGTATTGTCTTTTTGACCAGTGTCAAACATCAATCACTGTCCTCATTGCTCTCACTTTGCCTACAACATCAACCCCCAACACTGGAACCTGAGTAGATAGCATTGAAAACATGGTCCATTCAGCAATTATTCACAGAGTCTTGGACTAATGGTGCTCTGAATGCACAGACACAGCAAATGTAGGCAGTTAGTGGACCAGCAGTAATGGCCCCATACAGAGCATGTGTTTTTCTGTGTGTGTGTGTGTGTGTGTGTGTGTGTGTGTGTGTGTGTGTGTGTGTGTGTGTGTGTGTCTTTGTTTGTGTGTTGGTACATAACTGATTCACACAAACGCTTCTAATCCTGAGAAACCAGACTACAACTGTAACTCACTTTGCCTCTCCACCTTGTATCTTTTTTCTCTTTTTTGTTCCCTCCCTCTAGAGCCTGGCTCCATATCAGGCAGATGAAAACATAACCTGTCACATTCCATCCCACTAAACCAGCTACAAACCATGTGGTCGACTCACATGAAGAAGCAAGGAAATAGAGAGAGAGAGCAGTGCAACCGCCTTCTCTCAGACCTGATGAATTATTCACAATCTTTATGCAAATTCCATTTTAATGTTAAAAAAAAGAAACATTCTGTATGAACTGGTATATGTACTATGCACCTACACTGATACAGAAATACAATTTCATTAAACACTGATATATATCCATAATGCACAGTATATAAATATGACGCAATTATCCTTTGCAATACCTAATGCATTCGCACACTCTCACTGAGCATCCAAATCTGTGCATTAGTTTCTGGGGTTTGTTTTTTTAGTTCGAGCCCATCAGCTGCCATTTGATGTCAGGCACAGGAAGGTAATGACAGTGCACTCACTAGCACAGTCATTAGCTGTGCCTAATGCTGGGAATTAACACAAATTAAGTGAAGTTAAGTACATGCATTAGAGGAGCTTGTTTGGGGAGAGCTTTTCACTTCTGCTGCCTACAACTGCCTGCTGCCTCTCATGCTCTACAAAGGTTACACAGACAGTAAACGCAAATGTTAAACACACACATTGCCCTCCTTTAACTGACAAATTATGAGTAACAGGGCTAGAGCTAAATTCATTGAGCACTTATTAGCAGAGTGATGAAGGGGGAGGTAATGGAGCATTAAGGACACCTAGTGGTCAGGTTGGCACTGTTAATGCATAAAAAAGCAGCTCAGGTTTAATACATTTTAGTGCGATCCAGTGGAAACCATTAAGGGTTTTACAGCTTTCTGGTGAAATGTTTTAGCTTTTAGTACCATTGCATTTGCAAAAGGTATATACTTGATTAAAAACATAAAAAGAAGCTCAACGACTACAGGACTATTAGAAAAAACTATAACTAGTAAAACAAGGAGGTTTATAATCTCCTCTGGAATAACATGTCAGTTGGTGACTGGTTCACTTCCAGTTACAGTGCATGTGATTTCCCTATTAGAGAGAAAACTAGGTTTTTCAAAAAGAGGCTAACATGATGAAACTGACAATCTCTAAAATCCATTTGGACCTCATTCAAGATTACATCTTTATCTGACTGACTGCAGATTATTGTCCACAGAGAGGTGTGCTAAAGCTGGATTATCCACTTGTTGGGGATCCATTTGACCCAATCGGCGCAACATGCCAGCCTCACACGCCCTTACATCTGTGGGTGTTTTTTCACTTGCTCGGAGCCAGAGTTGGGAAAGCAGTAGAAATGACACTAAAACCTCTCATCCTCAGATTACCGTGGTTAGTGATCCAAATATGTGAAAAAGAATTAAATCACTGTCATTAAAAATGCAGTTGAAATGGAGGCAAGACATGCCTAATTTTCTAAAACCTCTAAGCTCTTTTAGTTTTAATTTCAATGAACTGCAAAGATGATTTATTTACTGATAAAAAAAAAACCCACAAAAAAATCAAGTTTACAGTTTTTCTTTTACTTTCTGTCTAAAATGTGTTAGACACTACATTCATGCAGATCATACAACGTAATATTGTAAAAATATCATATACAACATTACTGTCCTGCATGCATAACGTATAGAATATAATGATGTCACAGTCATGCATTTATTTCTGGACTACATACAGATGTCAGTGTGTCTGTGAATCCACCACCTCTTTTTGCTGCTAGATTGGTGGAGGTTTACCACCACTTGGAAATCTGGAAACAACGTTTAGAAAATTCAATTTAGTGTAGAATTTTTAAAGAGATCTGACGAATTGAAAACCAAAACCAACCTGCTGTCTGGCTCCTGATTGGAATACATCATACCGACTCTGTTCCCTTCAGGAAGGAGGCCTGTGGTTGGCAGGGTGCTTCCTGTTCTCCGACTTTGTCTGAGGGTAATCTCAGTTTGGCCACTTCGAGTAGCATTACTTTGTTTGTGTTTCTTGTCTGAAATTGCATAAGATACAGAAGATCAATGAAAAGTCAGTTCTCTTTACTACATCATAAACACGACAGTCCATTTCTCTCTAGATTATGAATATTAATATTGCTTTAATTTGAAGGTCACAGTTTAAAGCATATATACCGTTAATCCAAATCACACTGATCAGCAGTACTGCTTTTAACACCCAAGTAATGATCTGTAAGAGGCGGCAAAACACTCACACTTGTATGTGTAATGTGGCTGAGCCTCATCCACATTACTTTGTAGGATATCGTGTCCATGCATGATGTTTTGTAGTCCTCCACTTACGTTGAGTCCTCTAAGAGGGGTGTTACGGGGCATGAGGGGTAGTAATCCAGGTAAGTTTATTTCAGTGGTAGAAAGAGAGGCTCCGTGGTACTGGAGACATGGCTGCAGGAAAACGATTAAATAATGAGCATAAAGGAGACAGGGATAATTCTTCAGCAGAGAATTATATTGGAGGACATCAGCAGATATTTGGGTATTGGTTCAAATGATCTCTTAGGCTGTCTCTTGTGGTACACTTTGACCTCACTAACATGCATATCTTAACTCTGCTATGGTTTTTATTTTCTCCACTTCCCAGTTACTACCGTTGTTGCCACAGTGAGAGCGCTCCACCCACGCACATGGCAGGGGATTGGTAATTCAATTGCTTTTTGTTCCACATATATAAGCATCTTATAGTGGAAAAGCAATTACTACTTATTAATCACAATGTACAATTTCATTCAAAAGCAGTGGCAGCTACGGAATGAGACTTAAAACTGAGCTGGCAGTCATAAAAGTCAATAGAGAGTGGTTTGTGTTTGTGTTTTTAATGAGAAAACCCAGGATCTCTGCTCTGTCATTTCCACATCTACGACTAACAAGCAGTGGGGGTCGTGTTGACCTGGCTAATAGGGGGTAAATCCACTGGTGCATTATCGGCCAGGCACATTTCATCTAATCAGCAGGATGATGCCAGCAGGCTTAGGCTGCTTTTAATTCAGAGCTGCGGGAGAATTACGGTCCCCGTCTCTTGTTACATGAACATCAAATCACTCAGATTGAAAGAGTTTGATCCAGGCGTTTCCCTTTTTTGGTGGCTACCGTTTAGTTCTTGTCATTTTGCTTATTTCTACTTCCTACAGTATTTTGATAATGAGGGCCTCATAACCATGTCCCCAAAAAATTTTGTGTCCTTTTGTGGGTTTGTCCTCAATGAAATACAGTGGGTTTCTTGATGTATGCTTTGTGGCCTCACTGAAGCATCCGCATCAAGGAGTTCAGCCCTGGTCCGTTCCTCCAGAGTTATCGTCACTCCATCCAGAACCTGTAACTGGGAAAGACGGAGAACCACTGCTGGTCTGTGGAGAGAATTGCGAGCCACCTAGAAAACAACAAAAGCACTTGTTTGATAAAAAATACTAAAATTATAATGATCCAACACGGCAATTTAAATTTTGGAGCTTTAATCAAATCAGTCCTGGGATAAACATGGTCATATTCCTGTCTACATTTATTCCAGTGACCCAGTGGACAGCAGCAGACAGCTCCCTGCCCAGCTGAGCTCACCCTATGGCCATGGTCCAAATCCAGCCTGTCCAGAACTGCATGTTCCTGCACGACACTGCTGCTGTGAAAAACTTAGTGTGTGCCAATGGACGTCCAGTGCAGCAGAGGGGACTGCTTTTGGCTGGAATACATGGGTGAAGCAGCGATCTCAAGTGGTCAACAGCAGGAGGTATTGTCTCAAGGGTAGCGGTTGGCCTCTACCCCCTGGCACAGTACAAAACCCCCTATGGGAAGACAGGGGGGATGGGGTCAAGCAGTAAAGAGGCTACCACAGCTGCACGTTGGGGCTGTGGATGAGAGGGAGGCCCTGGGCTACAGGCTCTGTTCAGACCTGATCCATAAGCTCCAGATGGGTGGTGTAACCCGGCCAATAGTGTCCTGCCATTTGCTCAACGGATTTGTCTCTGATGCTGGCCAGTGTGATGCGCAGCAGACGGCCCATCTTGTAATCGCTTAATTTGGAACCACAGTTATGCTGTGTTTGTGTTTTGGATTGTGAAAGTGAGATACTGGGTTGATAAATTTGATAATTTTTGGGTAAAATAGTTCATAAGGGCTATAAAAGGAGTAGAAGATATCGATGCTACTACTACTCCTGTATGCTTAAAGAAATATCATACTTAATACTTACAGCATTGCCAACAACAGAGAGCTCAGTCAGTGAAGGAAGTCCCTCTAGTTTATCAAGCTCTTTGATATCCTACAAAATATAGAGAACAGAGTTAATACAGGCTTGATATTTTCATTATGATTTTCTACTTAGTGGACTAAGTTTGATTTCATTTTAGTGGTAGTTAGATTCATGCGTGAATAAGTAGTTTTGTTTGTATTTTTATTTTGAGGAATTGACTAGTTTTCAATTTCTGTTAATTTTTTTTATTGCTAGTATTTCAGGTGTCATGAGAAAAGCTGATTTATGGATTCACAGAAGCTTAAAACGTAACATGAAACAATGTACGACAGGCAATATGCTTTACAAAACCTATATTAAATGTTATATATAGTGTAAAGACATTTTATTTTTCTGTGCCATCTTTGTTCTAAATTATTTTAAGTTATTTTTATTCATACTTGTCATATTTTAGATGAAGCTTTCTGCTTGTTGCCCATTAAAGTTTGTGTGGGGAAATAGTGCAAATAAAGTGCTTTTAATAATCCAGAAACATTTTTTATTGTGCACCAAAAAATGTTAATACTGAGTGAAAAGGAAAACAAAACTGGCTTAAGTATTTATTTCATTTTCATTTGCTTTAATTTTTTCCTTGTTTCAGTTGACAGTTTATTTTGTCATTGTTATTTTTAGTCTTTTTCCTTTTCATTAACTTCAATAACACATGTTGGAGAAAGAAATATTCTTAAAATCACTGTTTGGTTTTTTTTGTTTTTTTTTACTCTCTGTCCCTCTTATTTTTTTCTCCACTGCCTATGACCCATGACACATCGATAACATATGCATCAGGGCTGAACCTTTTGTAATTTTTATGTTTGGAGGACAGAGGCAGCTGATGGGAGAGATCACATATGTGAGCTCTCATAAATCTCATGAGAGTTTGGGCACGCAACATGGCATGGGGATGTTTCTCTCATTCCCAGCTTTATGGTTCATCTTGGCTCTGATTCAACGATGCCCCCACTGTGAGAACCGCTGCGTTGGGATGATTGCTGTATTTTATGTCTTAATTGAATATATGAAAACATTTAGGAAGTGAAGGGGAAGGGCAACGGGCGACAAAAGTGCAAATCACTTGCCCTTGGTGAGAAGGAGATGCAGACTGAGAGGCTGATTACACGTTATACTGATTGTTCCCCTCGTTTTTCATACATACAGCACTGACCTTCAATCAAACCTGATTCTCTTTAATGCTACCCCTGGCATGCCACAGTGGGGTGGTAATGACTTATGATTACTATACTTCATGTCTTACTTCGCAAATGTAAAAAAAAGTAATAGTGCTGCAATCTGAATAAAATACATTCTTAAACATGCGACTCACTTTGCATATAAACCGGTCATTAAAAGTTGGTTGTACTGTGACTTTGGTGGTCACCTCAAGAAATCAGAAATGCGTGTGTGTCGATCAGGCGTTAACCATAAACATATGGTATAAATATATACACAATTAGAACCGTGATGCCTTAGCAGAATTGTTTGTTCGTTTGTCAGTTGGTTTGGTTTGTTTTTCATTGCTGTTTTTGTTCACTGTACTTAATTACTAATTTTGTCGTTCGTTCATTTTGTGTTGCCTTCAATTATGTATCCATAAATTTATTTGTAATTTGTAAGTCAACATAGGTGAGTAGATATGTATGTGTGTACGTGTATTTTGTGAAAATGACAACTGGGGTTAACAATTTACAAAAAGATGGGAGGGTATAGATTTTTCATATAGCCTTATGCTAATGAAAGCTAAATGATAGACAGTTCAATTGAAGAGTGGGATTAAATAAATTACACTTCCTCCTCCTTTTTGATTATATGAATAAAGTCATTATAGGTTGTTTTCATGTATAAGCTTTCATGTTTTCTTGAATACAGTTTTATTTCTACACACTAAAGTAGCATTATGTTGTTTGTTTTGTAGCATATTCGAAATAAACTGAAGCTGAACTGAAGAATACCTGCAGCTTGTTCGTGCCAAGGAAGAGTTTGCGGAGCTCAATCAGAGGATCAAGGTGGTTGAGCTCCCTGATCCTATTCTCAGCTAGGTGCAGTTCTAACAGGACAGTCTGAGCTATGAAAGAGTTCTCTGCAAAGGTTTTGATTCGGTTCTTGTCTAACACAAGCTCCCTTAGCTGGTGAAGCCCCTCCAGGCCCTCTACCTGGGTGATTTCGTTACCTAAAGAAAGGATAAATAATAATGAGAAGATGTTTCCAACAACACAGCTAGTCTGTTTTAAAACTCTAAGCAGTTAAATATCTCCAGACACACAGCCAAACAGGTGTGCAACTGAAAATAATAACTTTTAAAAAGGCAGTGTTTTCATGCCGTACAAATATTTTCATGGAATTTGTTTTCTAGTCAAGGCATAAAAGACTGTTTTGAGAGGCTTCAAAGTAAACAGAAAGGCAGGATTCGTAGGGTCAGCTTTGTGGGACAAATCAGACACACAAAGCAAAACTCAATCAAAAGCCATCGAAAGCTGTTGAAAAGAACGCCAGTTAGTCTTTTCTTGAAGTCTCATCTCCCATGTGGCCTTGGTCTATGGGAGGTCTATCGGAGACTTGGCCTCAGCACTTGCCTTTTCACAGGTTCTATACACTGCATTTTTAACAGGCTTTGGGAAGGAGGGGTAGTGTACCAGCAATACATACCTTGAAGGAAGAGTGCCTTAAGATTGGTTAGCCTGCTGAGCTGCAGATTGGCCATATTGGAGATGCCATTGTGACTCAAATGCAGCACCTCCAGGCTCCCCATCAGCGGTTCCAGGCAGCCAATGGGCCCAGCATCCCTTAAACACCAGCACAGAATAACAGTTTGTGATTTCTGTGATTAAAAGAACATCTCTTTGTGCCTCCTGCTGCCTCATTTAACTTGTCAGATCTCACAGGTGTGGACTACATAAAGGCAATCACAGTCAGGGCAAAAAAAGATGTATCTATGACGGCATTATGAAAGGATTGGTTTCTCCAAAAGAAAAAACAATGATGATCGTTCCATCTATCAAAGTGTTACATAATCATAAATAAACATTTTAATACTCAAATTATGTCAGTAATAATATGAAATAAGTACAAATGTTGACAAAATGTTATCAAAATGTTATAAATGTCTGGAAACGTGCATATAGTTCACACAGTGAGGATTTCTGACAGAGCTGGTTGGTTTTTTTTTATATAGACAAACATAGACAAAACAGTCATAATAAAGTTTATATATTGGCTGGTCAGTGCTGCCCCCTAATGGCTACAGGCCACAAGTTCAGTGGACACCTCAGGCTTTGAAGAAATGTAATAATTCAGCCCGTTATACTAAATCCATTTTGACAGACAATCAATTGTTTGACAAATAGCAGAGAGTAATGATTAAATTGTCTGTGACTATTTTTTGTTGCTTCTTAGGTTTGCTAATAATAATATATTTATGCACATTCAACTAATAAAGAGGAAGAGAAAATTATTGGCATCAAACCCTGAAACACATAAATAAAACTGCATTTATGTTTGCATTAAAGGCTGTATAAACCAAAAAAAAAAAAAAAATAGCCAGGCCAGATTTAATACCAACAACATAAATATCACTTTGACTAAATTCACACATTTTATAACTTAAATAGAAATAAAAATTGCTGCTAGCAAATGAAATGAGATTATCATCGAGAGCCAAATCTCCAACATTAAAAAATTATGTGGAATTGATGATAAAATATGACATTTCTGTTAGTTTTATTCAGTTGTTTTTATAAAAAAAAGAATGGGGACATTTACACCAGAACCAGATAATTGTCGAAGACCCTCATAATGAAAAACCAAAAAATAAACGGGTAAAATGATTTTTAAGGCTTACATGTGAGGTGTGTCCTTGTGCAAAAACTGTGCAATCAGATGTCAGCAAATTTTAACTTAAATGCTCTTAAACGTCATTTTACACTTATACTGAACATTACAGTTTATTTTGCACAACAGCTTATTTTTGCACCTTGCAGTTTAATTATCCAGTTGTTTTTCTTATTTATTAATTTATATACTTTTTTAATACTTATAATTTATTATGTATAGTGTGATTGGTCTTGTACTTTATTTCTCAATTTTTTCCCACTGTGTGTCATGTTGCTGCTGTACTGTAATTTCCCAGTCTGGGATCAATAAAGTACATCTATTATCTATCTGTCTATCTAAATGGTTTGAGCAAGATTATGCACACACTACTGTATTTATAGCTGTAGAAAATCTACTCTCTGAAGGGAGCTTTGCCAAGTGATAGGCATTTCAGACAGCTAGGACGGTTGAACATATGATCGCTGTAATTACCAACTGCTATTCAGATTCAGACGTGATTTCTTTTCTTACTCTATGCCTACTCTGTGTATTTTACAGTTTTATTCCACCAATCTTTGCTCCTACAGCATCAATAAGACCATTCATTCATGGAAATTACTGAAAAAAACATAGCCGTATTACCTGCTGCCTTTGGATTGGCCCTGCTGCCCATAGCCACTGGAACGGACTTTATTGTGCAGTATCTGCCTGTTTGTCAGATGAGCTTGAGTTTTCTGTTTCGGCAAGACGGACTCAATGTGATTGTAGTTTAAGCACAGAGCCTGTCAATGAAATTGGAAATTGAACTTTTAGTATATGAAAAAATATCCATTTTGCAGCCTGTCTGAACACATCGGATATTTAGTGGCCTTTGTACTTTAATGTTTGGCAGGTAAATGAGGCCAGAAAAGGAGGTGAGGTTGTTGTGGTCCAAGTTGACACTGCGTAGGTTGCAGAACAGTTCAGCTGGAGTCAGATCAACCATCCTGTGAGGAAGAAATGACAAAACATACCTTTCAAAATCAGTATATACAGTCATGGAAAAAATTATTAGACCACCGCTTGTTTTTGTCAATTTCTTGTTCATTTTAATGCCTGGTACAACTAAAGGTACATTTATTTGGACAAATATAATGATAACAAAAGTAGCTCATAGCAGTTTAATTTCAGAGCTGATATCTACCCATTTTTCATGTTTTATCGATAACCAAAATCACTTAAGTTCTTATATCAATATCTGTGGCATTGTACTGACAAAAACAGTGCTTTTAGACATTCCGTGGTTTTTTTCTGTCCGTTTTAGTCACATGATACACACAGGAGTTAGTACTCAATTGCATAATCATTGTTTCTGAAGACTTTTGATGGTCTAATAATTTATTCTGTGATTGTATAGTTTCATGTTAGTTATATTTTTGACTCTGCTGTTGTTTTGAGTGTTTTTAGACCCACCTGATTGAGCAGGATGGCAGGGTTAGATACTGTAAGTCTGTGTGGTTAGAATGGCCCAGCATCTCAGTTACCATATCCACTGTTAATCTTCCCTCAAACATGTCCTTTGCATTTTCACACTCTGTTACTTCCTGACAAATACAACCCAAATAGAACACACTGGTTTCAGTTATCATTACAATTATGTTATAATTATTGTTCTGATAGACCAAGCTGATTTGTTCAATTTTTTCACTGTTGATACAGACC
This sequence comes from Ostorhinchus rueppellii, assembly GCA_030068375.1. Classification (NCBI taxonomy): domain Eukaryota; kingdom Metazoa; phylum Chordata; class Actinopteri; order Kurtiformes; family Apogonidae; genus Ostorhinchus; species Ostorhinchus rueppellii. The sequence continues at coordinate 2,654,952 of JAQQZY010000016.1, forward strand.
ACCGCAACCCCATCCAGAGCTTTCAGGGAGGACAGATTAAACACCACATATATCCGATAGTTTTCCAGTTTTTCAACTAATGGATTCCCATACAAATCCAGAATGATGAGGTTTGATAATCCCTGAAAAAAAGTAACAGCATCATAAGCATGGAGGGAAAATCTCAAATAATTTCAAATTTAAGTTACCGGAGGTTCCATATGTTCTCTGCTAATGTAAAAAGCTGCACTTTTCAGAACCTTCTGCTCTCCGCTGTATACTGTGCACTTGTGGCACAGCAACAAAAAATGAGATCCAAGCACAGACTGGTGGTTGCTTATAATGACTCGATGAGGATACTGCGGAGGCTTCCAAGACATTATAGCGTCAGTCAGATGTTTGTGGATTGTGGTGTTTGCTAATGAATAAATAAATAAAATGCCCTATAGCAGCCACACAGCATCAGTTACAACATTATCCAACTCAATTGTACAAGCCCTGGTCTGTCCCAAGATTAGTTCTGTAAGGTTTACATCTAAAATGTAGTCCCACTGGCAATTGAGCCTTTATGTGTAAGTAACATATGGATTTATGCAATGTCTTTTTTTTTTTTATTGTGCATGTTTTTATCTTATCCTATGGACCTACTTTTTGTGTCCTTAATAAGGCTTGAATGAATAAATGAATGAAATGCTCACCTTCAGATAATATATATCTCGTGATGTGGAAATCTGGTTGTTGCCGATGTACAGTTCAAGGAGGGATCGGACCCTCTGAATCCCATGAAGGGAACTGATAAAGTTGTTCTCCACTGACAGAAAGGATAGGTTGGGCAGTTGCTCTAAGACTGAAGGATCCAGACAGGACAGCTGATTTCCATCTAGACTCAATTTATTAAGGCAATGCAGCTTAGAAAGGCCTGGAAGACAGCACAAAAAAACCCAGAAAAAATATTGTGGCTGTTCTGTTTAAGTAATTTCTTTGTCAAATATGTGGCAATGTTGTGATTTTATTTGACTGTTAAATTGACAGTGTCACTGACCACTAAGTGTGCTGATGCTGTTATTGTTGAAGGAAAGCTCCTCCAGCTTCTGGCAACTGTCAAGCCCCTCTACTTTAGAGATGTCATTATCATTGAAGGAAGCCCAACGCAGATTAACCAGTTTGTTTAGATTAGTCACTTTAGAAATCCTCTGGCTATCAAGGTTCAGGACTGTTATCTGATCAAAATTGAGGGTCACAACCACAATAAAATACATTAATGATTATCATAATACTAATAATGTACTATTTTTTATTAATAAATACCATGTCAGTAATATGATGCCACCTGAAGCTCACCATTGCAGCCCAGTCTGACTCCAGCTCTTGGGGAAGGCTCCAGGTTTTCTGAGTGAGGAGACATAGGAGCTGGGCTGTTGGCAGCAGACTGAGACTTCTGGGACGCTCACTGTTTGTGCGTGAGTGAGCTAAAACACATGCCTGGAATGACAAAGTATATTATAGTCATTTACTTGTCCATAGTACAATTCATTACATTTATTTAACTAACTAAAGACAAGCCCTAGGAAAAGAAATATCACAAATTAACTTTTAAAATATTTTCAATCTCCAAGGTCTGGACCTGGTTAATGTGTGACTCTGCTGCCAGTTGACCAGCTTCAACAGTCTCTTCATCTGTTACCAGCACATCATCGAGGTGTGTTAGGGTTGGGAGATGGCCCAGTATGGTCATTCTGACTGTATCTGGCTGGAAGACATGAAAAGGATTCACTGTGCCTTTATTGTTTTTAATTCAAGGTTAATGGTGTACACTACATGTTTGTATTTTGTGGCTATGAAATACAAACCGCATGAAGCTGTTGTTATTTCATTATTACACCACCTACCCTTTTCCACGGATTATGCCGGGTGTCGAGTTTTAATAGAACGGGCGTGTGCTTTCTTAGCACAGCTGTATCGTCTCTGGCCTTGGTCAACATGTTCCAGCGCACGTCAAGCTGTTTGAGCTTTGCCAAGCCTCTCAGCCCCTCTAGAGTCTCTAGGCGGTTATAGCTGGCATCTAAAAACTCAAGGTTGAGCTATGAAGAGAGACTAAGTGACAGTACAGCATAAAGAAAAAAATGGTGCTAGCATAATTTATGGAATATACACCAGTAAGGCTTGAAAATATGCACATATCTATTGTTCCATACAGCATTTTAAAAAAATGTTTGGTTACCATATGATATATAGGAACTTTAACTAATATTAGATGCTAGACACTCCTTTTCCTTATTACCCTTTTAAACACAAAAGTTCTGTTGCCACTCTATTTGGTCCAAGAGTTATTGTAAGTAATTTAGCAAGTCCTGCTGCCTTCTATTTCCACTTAAAACTCCAAATTAAAGAAATTATTCATTAGCGAATGCCACTTCATTGTCCCCATGTCCCTCTTACCATGTGACCAATGTCATCCAGGCGTGTGAAGTCATTGAAGCTGATGGTAAGATGCTTTAGAGCCATTAGACGAGAAATGTCCTTTAGCTTGTTCAGACTGTTTCCATGGAGGTTGAGTACCTGGGGATTTAATATACGGGCATTTGCATTATGAAACAGCATCAGATTAACATGCATTTGAAAGAGACACAATACTTACAGTTATCTGACTTAGAACATTGGCTTGAGCAACCTGAAGCAAGATTTTATCATCCAAGCTCAACAACTTGGGCTGTGGTTTCAGCACAGGTTCCATGTTGAGAACATCCTTGTCCATGATAATATCGTTGGAAGAAGTGTCATCTCTTCCTACGCTATACACAGACTGTGTGGTTTTTTCTTGGTCCTAATAACAGAGTTTACAAAGGTTTATAGAAAAGCAAACCTTTTTAGTCCAAGGATTTGTAGAGTGTTATACTTATAGAAGTATAACCCATGACCCTTTGAATGAATTACCTCTGTAATGTATTCAAAAAACACAATGTACTCTGGCAAGATGAGCTCATTGTCAAACATAAACCATTGTCTTTGTCGCACACTGCACTCAGGTCCACTATATGCTTTGGCAGAGTGAGGGCTCTCTACATGAAAAAACACAAAGATTAAATATTGTTGAGCCACAATAAAGGACAAAAGTGGTTATTTTCATTCCTTTGAATTGCAGCATACCATCATTCACTGGATTTCTGTGTTTAGGGCCTATATTGCGATACACAGAAAAGACCGTGGGATAGCTGTTCTTGTCCACAGGTTCGCCCTCTTTGATGGGCATGCTGTTTCCTACATACACTTTGGAAATAATAACTCGACCTACAAGAATAAAAAGGTTAGTATTTTGTCATTTCTCTGAGGAAAAAAAAAATCACAGGTAAAGAGAATAAAAGGATATAATAGCATCTAAAATCTTACCTTGACTGAAGGGTAATCTGCCTATACTTTGCCTGTGGCCTCCTTGGTCAGCTGTGAGGAGTGAATACTCAACTCTGGGCTGATCAATCACACTCAGGCTATTAGACAAAGGAATAGCACCCTCTCTTCCCAAGGCCTAGTTTAAGGTCAGTATGGAATAAGTTAGGATTATTTTGAAAACGAAACAAAAACACTTGGGGAAAAAATGAATTAATGTGGTTTGCAGCAGTAAATGTTAACACTAGTACATTCATTTCTGAGGTGAAAATATTCAGAATGATGGGTTAAATGATACAAGGACTCTTTAAAGCAGGAGTGTCAAACTCAATTTAGTTCAAGTTCACCATTCAACTCAATGTGATCTTAAGTCTGCACAACCAGTAAAATAATAACAATTTATAAACAATGCCAAGTCCAAAATGTTCTCTATGTTTTAGAGTGAAGTAAAAGAAAAAAAAAGTTAAATTACACGATCAAAGTGTTCACATTTACAAACTATCCTTTAAAAAAATGTGACTCACACAAACCAGAAATTTCTTAAGAAAAATAAGTGCAATTTAAACAATATTATGTCTCATCTATTTATCCTTTACACATGTGCATTACGACTTGCAGATTACAGCAGATCCACATAGACACAATATTTAGTGACAAGCAGAATAAAATTAAAATTACACAATTAAAAAAAAAAAGAAATTTCAGGTTGTTCACATTTTTTGTGAAAGGATAGTCGTAAATGTAAAACAGTTCATGTAATTTTTTTTTTTACATTAAAACAAAGAGAAAAATTGGGAGTTGTCCTTATTTCTAGGTTATTATGATAGTATTTTACTTGAGATCGAATTGTTCGCTAAGTATTAACTCCTGAACTAAAATGATTTCGACAGCCATGATGGTTAATATCTTCAATGTAATTTTTGCATTTCACAAATTCATCCCACACATTGGACTCTTTTGGGGGCTGGTTTTAGCCTCAGGGCCATATGTTTGGCACCCTTGGTTCAAAGAAAGCCTTCTACAATTTACCTTATATTTTTTTGCCGTTTTAAAGCCACCCTCTAAAATGTCCAGAATTTCTTCCTTTTCAGAGTTCTTTTCAAGGTCAGGAACATAAAACAAGTGCTCCAGCCGTCGTCTGTAATTCCTGTTTAAAACACAGGCAGATTATATACACAATAACTAACATCAGATGGCTCTGTTAGGACACTGAGGACAGTTAAATTGGACTTACTGTGCAACGATTCCAGATTCATCCCCCATGATCAGTGCATGGAGCTTTTCCTCAAATCGAAGCCTCAAAGCACTGTTTTGAATACGAATGACTCTATTGGTCTTAATGCCAGTAATGCCATGAGCCTTGTAGTCCGAATGAGAGAAGCGGGAAAGAAGAAGGTCGCAACAGAAAGTAAACCTGTTTTACAAATGAAATAAAAACTGTGAGGTGAGTGAGGGGTGTCAGTGATTTATACTCTCTTACAGTCTTGATAGATGTAGCTGCAATAAAAAGGGAAACTAATTACCAGGAGTCTGTGGAGCAGCCTTCTTCTAAACGAATATTTCCAACACTTTCTAGCTCCATCAGGAGAAACTGGACAGTATAATCCATACTGTTTTGGACCTGGGCTACTTCCTTTTCATGCAAGGTTTCAATCCTAAATAGTAAAGTAAATATTAATCATTTCCTAGTGATTGAGTAATGAAAAAAAACAAAAACAAAAAAACATTCTGCATATTTTGAAATCCAAATTCCTGAAGCTAGAACATTTCTCTGCATTTAAATACACAAACTGACTCATCAATCTTCTTGGTCCACACCACCAGTCTCTCCCTCAGAGCATCCATCTTGTTGAGTATTTTTTGTTCCATATTAGGATTGAGATTGAGGTCAGTGGTTTGGTCATCTCTATCAATTAAACCCTCCACTAGATGAGGTGGTCCATCACCCTTTGTGCAGGTGGACTTCTTATGGCCAACTTGCTCATTGGATAGGTCACGTTCAAGCTAGGAATACACACAAACAAAAGTGCAATCCTATGAACCTAACTGAGCACAGAATCAACTGCTGTAAACAATGGCAAAATAACAATGACAATAATAATACATGTGTCTTATTATAGCTGGTAAAATATAATAGAAAATAGTTGTATAGTACATTTTTCAGGGTATGGTTGATTGTTCTGATGCATTCTTCAGGTATCTGTAACAGTATTTTCTTCTTCTCTGTCAGGCTAAACTTGATTTCTGCAAGTTTCCTCTGAGCAGTGCGCACACGCATGTTGTAGTACATCATTTTCTTCATTACGGTGGTCTAGAAAATGACATAACACTTCAATGGGATAAACATTCAAGCAGGTTAAACACAATGCATGGATGCCCAATGTACTCAAGACAATGAATGATGTTTATGGTATGGACTCAGTTAATGTAAGTTTTCAGCACCTCGGCTATTTCCTTGACTTGCTTGCTTGAGACCTCATAGGTGTCAAGGTACTGGAGGCCCGGCATGTGATAAAGAACATGTGTGGCATAGTTGCAGAGCAGACAAACTGGGTTTGGGGTTGATGTGGGGTCCTTCAGTGATAGCTCTCTCAGACTGGGTAAGTGGGCGAGCATGGTCAGCTCCTGTTACAACAAAAGAGAAAACAGTTTATTTTAATCTTCACATCAATGTATTTACTTTTTGGAGAATTCAATAGTCATTAATAAGGAATATTTATATCCTTGATCAAAAAGATGCCAAAGGCAAATACTTAACAGCCCTCTTGCATTTGCACTTGTAAATCATAACGTATACCCCATAGTTATAACAGCGGTGAACATAGGTATACATTTTGTTTTTATTTTAATATTTTTTTCTCTATGTGGAGTGGTGCCCTATATGTTCTTGGAAGAAGAAAAAAAAAAAAAAGAGATGAGCATTGTTTGAAGGAACTTCTATGATTGTTATGTGAACACTATGCACCATATGCACTGTGTACTGTGTGCACTGTGTATACACACACACACACACACACACACACACACACACACAGATAATGACAAAAACTAAACCCTCCACTAATCATTGAATTACTAGGAGATAGAAAGAGTAAAGTGGTCAGATAGACACTGCAAACACAAGTCTGATCCAGAGGGTAACTTCTAGAAGAGTTACAAGAAAAGAAAATAATTATGGGTAGTGTTAAAGCAACTCTCTGAAGACTCTATGCCTTTGATCACGTAATAAAAGTGAAGTGTACAGTAAATGCGAGATATACCATAATAGCAAAGATAGTTCCTTTGGAACTTGCCATTCTTTTCTTCTCACTCCTACTTCACATGTAATGAAAAGCAAAAAAGCTAAACATCTAAAAAGAAATGTCACATTGTCATGACAAAAGCATAGGCACTTTGATGGACTGAGAAACACCAATCTTTGATTCTGTAGCCCCTGCAATACACTAAGCAATGAATGAAAATAATAGCTTCTATAAAGCCACCTTGGGTGGGACAAAAGGTGGATTTCAAGAATATGATTTGAGGTGTTAACTTCGATGAAAGCTTGAACCACATAACTTTTTGTGTTTCCTGTCAGCATGACCTTGAACAAAACAAAGGCTCAGTGCAAATGTCATCTCCAATATATGACTACCTGACAAGCATTAAACCTGGATATCAAAAACTCTTTAAGAGTTATTTTTTAAATAGATGTAATATGAATGTATAGCATTGAAACTGGAATGACAAAAACTGAAATTATGTAGTTTAATATGTCTTGAAGGTTTTGTAAAATTGTCAATTGAAAAAATGATTGAGTATCTGAACTGGCCGAGACCCTGACATTTCACAAGAATCTGGAAATGCCCTTTTTTCAGACCAAGGATTTTAAAAGAGTGGGTTTTTAACATTTTTTTTTTCAAAATAAGTTGGAAAACTTTTAAAGAATCAATCTTAAGAGCATATTTCTGCTTTTAATCTTACCTTAAATGATCTGATCTTGTTTCCGGATAGATTAATATTCTGAAGACTGACATTAAGATCAAGGCTTTGCCCTTAAATAAGAGTGACAAATATTTGATTATTTTTTCATTCAAGCAGCCCACCGAACCTATATCAGACTTAGAAAAGGAAAATGAGTAAAATCAAGTCACACATATGAGCAGAAGAAAATGGATCGTAAAAACCTACCAATCCTTTCAATTTCATTTTCTGAAAGATTTAGTTCTTCAAGGTTTTGAAGACTGGTCAAGCCCTTTAATGACAGAACAACCATGTAAAGCAGAAAGCCAATATCTGGTCTGCTACTTTGAGAAAGAAATCATGTGAACAGATATATCTATATTGTATAACATCAAAGGGTAAAACATCACATGATGGCGATAAAATAAATACAGATAGATAATTAGCTGGGTAGACCGATAACCTGGATCTCATTTATGCAGTTGTTGTTGAGCCACAGGACTTGCAGGTTGATCTGCATTTCCAAATTGTTTATTTCAGTGATTTTATTGTCATACAGGTAGAGTTTCTCTAGTTGAAGACAATTTTCCAGTCCAGATATTTTCTGCGACAAAGATGGAGATGAGAAAATCATAATCTGTGCATGTCAAGTTCAGTATCTCATACAATTCTACAGCTATGGACCGAGATGAAAATGGTATTATTGTCAAATTAATAATTGGAAGGACAGACTTACAGTCAGATGACATTGCACTACCCAGAGCTCACGGAGCAGAGGACAACACTCAAGTCCTTCAATCTGTTTTATATTCTGGCCAACTATAGTAAGTTGGCAGAGCCTGGGGAAGAACGAAAGACCAACCATGCGGGGGAAACCGGAGAAAAAGATCTCTAGGGAGCTAATGTTGATCCCTTCGTGCGCAATTTTTTCATAGGACACGCCATTGACCATACACTGTTAAGAAAAACATTCAGAGGAAGCGAAAAGGGCACTGAAAAATGTGTATCTTTCTCAGACCCAGGCTTTTATTTTGTATGTATTTGAGATAAGTAGGACCTGATAAGTGTGAAAATATGTCACTGAACAAATTTCCTCTAATGAGAATGGGATTTTACTATATAACAGTGGTTTATCATCAGTGTGTAATGAGGAAAAAAGGGTTTATTTCAATGCTGGAACATAGCATCTACATATTTAACTTCCTTGCTTCATTCTCCATACTAAGGTTGCTTTTTTTATGGATTAGTCTGTTTATGCTTACTAGCCTGAGTGAAATGATGCAGTCATGTTCAGTTCCCTTTAACACATTGCATACTAGATTTCCCTGGAGCGCCTATTCTCCACAACACCCCCGGGTTTTCTATACGACTTCTACAGCTTTGCAATTATTTCCGTTCCACTGTCCTGATGCCTGAACCTAATGATCAGTGTCCTGACTTATTACTATTCCTAAAAGTTGGAAAATTTGTATGCAACTTCAAACTACAGTTATTATAGTTGCAAATTGAAAAGCTTCTGCCATAACACTTGAAAATACTTTTCACCATAGCACTTTCCATTTTATTGGATGTCATCTAGCTTTACATTTGATGAGTGTATTGTGCTTTTGCTACCACTAGTTGGCTCAAAAAAGCTTCTACTGATGAGGACAACAGAATTAAGTACAAAGTGCAGGAATCCTACAATGTAATGCAGTTAATCTTATATTTGGGTTTCAAGATGTTGGCTAAAACTGTAACATAACCTGTTGTGTTCTGTGGTTTGAGTAGTATGGTTGAAGGTGAGGTTAAGACTAGACAACACCGAAACATATAGAATTTTGATTTTTTTTTAAAAAAAATGTTAGTTTTGTTATACTCACCAATTCTTTAACCACCTCGTCATCACTCCGAGGCTTCTGTTTCTCGCTCTGTGTCATAATTTCACAGCAGTTGACCTACCTTTGAGAAAATGTGTTTACCAATCTCTCTCTATTATATACAGCGTTTCATTTCTGTGAGTTTCTGTAAGTGATAATTAAACTGTGGACAAAAGAAAGGAAACTGCAGTTACGCTTCTAGCCATTTGGAGGTAATAAAAAGGAAATAAAAGTCGCCGCAATATGATGCTAACTTTTCTAGCTTACAAAGTTATGCTAGTAGCTAGCTCGGCGCATAGTAATATGAATATAGTATATAACGGATATTTGCTACGTGCTATCTATCTATATATATATATAATTTACAGTGAGATAACAACGTTTTACCCCAGCTTACAAGGTAGACAAATTTACCCGCACTTTAAACGGCAAATGACATGAATTCTCCTCCTTTAGCAAATACTTTCTGGTCTATTAGCACTGTTTTGGCATCAACTTGTGTCCATGTAAAAGCGTCTGGTTGCTAAGGAGCCATCTTGGTCCATGTTGCTAGTCCTTAAAAGTACCACACGAGGGCGCCACATTGCAGGATAATTTTCTACAGAGCCTTAAAAAGATACGGAGTATTGTTTATCTGACAGAAAACACAACACTTGACATTCTTTGCACTTTGAAGCACGCTCTGTTGTCTTTTTATTTCGTTTTGTTTCAGCTAATGCTACGTCACGGAGCTAATCATAGGAATGAAGCATCGTTTTGCCGCCACTGACTGATTCTGCAGCCACATTATTTGTGTATTAAAGTGCCTTTCACATTTGACTCTGCCCCATATAAAGTGCCCACTGCCAACGGACACCATGACGTCACCGCCGGAGCACTGAACTAAAACAATCAACCTCACTCCGGCTCCTGCTCCCCGATCGACCGCACCGCCTCATCCGCGGCGTCTCCCATCCGCTCCAGTTGACAGACGCCAGCGAGGAGCCGCATTGTTGTGTGTTTGTCTCCGTCACTCATCCCTAGCGCAAAGGGTGCCGCCGCCGCCACCGATTTAACTGGAAACAACCTAGTGGCTCTATCCTCTGTCCGACAACAAGGAGAAATAGAAATTAAAAATTAAAAAAAAAGCATGTCTGCTGAGGAGCTCGGCTCGGAGGGGAAGTGGTTCGGGGATGACTATGAGAGGAACGGCCTGTTTGGGAACCCTTCGACCCGGTTTGATGAGCTACGTGATGATTTTAAGCCAAGAGGCGACGAGGCGACAGGCGACCTGGATCAACAATTTCATCCTTTCCAGGACGACGGAAAAAGGCCTCCCGTTGCTATGGAAACTGCATCTACAGGTAAAGCGAGCAGTTATCGTACTTATGGCTCGATGCATTTCACAAGCTACGTACAGTATCTGGAGCAGTGTTTCAGCCACATTGGGTTCGTTTTGCTCCAGGCTTTTCAGATTCACATGCATGCAAACAGACGGGCTTGTCTATCAGCTGAGTTAAAACTTCTGTTTGAAAACAAAGGAAAGGAACTCCCATCAGAACATACTGACTCATCCCATAACAGTGATGCGGTGGGCCAATTGGTCTGTATCTTCCAACTGAATCAGTCACACTTGGGTACAGTTACAGCCTTTAGTTTGATGTTATGAATCGTAGATGCTTGATCCTTTCTCCCACAGGCCAACACAGTTACTCCTCTGATGAAGCTGTAATCTGCATGGAGGCTTCAGAGGATGCAGCTTTCATTCAGCAAATAGCCTGTTGAACTTTTAACAGCCTATGGACACTTTGTACCTTGCTGCTGTACCACCTTTGTGAAAATGAATGCACCTATATGCTTTGGGTACAGGGATGATTATCTATTTATAGCACTAAGCCTGAGATGTTCTTTCCCATCACAATATAACATGTTGTAACCCCAGGGTTGACCGGAAGATTTTACTCAGCCTGATGTTCAGTAATAAACCATTATAGTCACAGCAACCCTGCATCTCTGTAGTGGTACTCCTTTAGACCTCACCAAGTATTATATTGTTATATTTTTGGCTGCTTGAGGCAATGTTTTTGTGGGAACACCATGCAGACCTCAGTTCTATGTCCATCACTATCCTCAGCACAGCCCGGCTAATGCTGCTATTTTTAATCTTGAAGAAACAGGGCTCACTTGGCAAGCCAAACTAGAGCCCTGCACTTTCATTCACGGATTCACTGAAAAATTCATGAGATAATGTTTAAAAAAAAACGCTGCCTAGTTTCCTCTCTTTGCTGCTCAGGGCTGACTGATACCACCGGCTGCTACTGGTCTCAAAACATTAGAAAAGCCCCAGTTTTATATGTTTAATATCACTGAAACACAAGAGCATAATAGATTATACATATGCAGACATAATAGGAAAACTGTCAGTGCTAATTTAAACTAAATGTAGTACAATGATAAACAGACAGTGCAAGATGTATATAGAGTTGTAGTGAAGATTTTAAATGATATAATAAAATTTACTGACTCGACAGTGTTTGTACAGTTCCTGGACTGTCTTGACAGCGCTTTACTTTCATAATCATTTTCTCGAGCAGCTCAAAGTTGTCTAACGGAGGAAATGACACACATCTACACATACAGATTGTGTTGTGATTCCTTGCGAGTCCTGCTGAGCTGTGTCCAAACCAGTGAAGTAATCCACTCTGTCACTTATGTTCTTGGTGGGAACAGTGCAGATCTCATCACATCTAGCAGGGCAGAGTGGGCATTTTCCTCTTGACCAGACATGTTATAGTCGGTTCTGATCTTTGTCAAAGATGTTCATTTCTAACAGCTCCTTCTGTAACAGTTCACTCTTACTTTGCTTCTCTCCTGCTCATCATCATTAAAAAATATTCCAAGTTTGGTGAACTTTGAGCTAATTCATACGAGTTTCATCTTTCAACAGAATGAAGTCAGAAACTGTATACCATCAGGGTGTCTACAGTTTCTTCTTGAGGTAATCGATCTGTGCTTGTCCTAAATCTTGTTCACAACAGTGATCTACCCGCAGGACCTCAATTATGCTGATTTCGGCTGTATTAAATTACCATAGGCCAGAACCTTAGCCCTGGATCAGAGACAGTGCAGTGTGCATTTTCCCATCCTGTGAGTGACTCAAGAAGCCTGAGAAGGAAAGTTGTGCAAGATACTGCTGCATCATGATCAGGCCTCAATGTGCTGTGAAAACTTCACAGCTCAATTTATCACTAGCAGATGGTGTGTCTAATAGCCCTACCCTGCTCCATGCCATGGAAGAAAATAGCTAAGTGCATATTTACTCGCTTGTACACAGACAGTGACACCTCATAATGACTTTCATTTTTGTAACTACAGCAGCTCTTAATCACTTTCAACATGCTTTATAATGGTCACTTCATCATGTAGTGACAAAGAGGATCCCTAGTGAAAAATATTCCACCCGAATCCAGTTCCCTGAAAGGTGGATTAGACTCTTTATCCATTTCAGCATATCATCAGTGACAAGGATGAGACAGCATATGTCTGGCTGGGTCTTTTCCATATCTTTGTGATAGAGAAAGCACTTAGTGGACTGCATAAGCCAACACAGTGCATTTGTGCCTTTAGCTGGTGAGAGCTCTGCTCCTGTTCCCAGAGGGCCGAGCAGCGCTAGGTCTTTTCAGACTAAATGATAAAGATGCAAGATAGTACAAGGGAGGAGGAGGAGGAAGGCAGCTTAATGGTGGGAGAGGTGAGTCTGAAGGCAAAAAGCTGGTAGTTCACATGTCTGGAATGAAAAGGCAAAAATATCTGTCTTGCTTCCAATGCAAGGGAACAACTGATTGGTTTTAAAAACTGGGACAATAGGAACGTTAGTAATCAAGGAGACCAATAAGAAATATGTGGAAGTGGTAAGCATTCAGAGTAAAAGTGAAAATCTTGGTGTCAAATTACAAGGTACATCTCGAAAGTTTGGTGAAAAGCCTTTAAGTTGACAGTCCAATCGATTACAGAGAGCATGTTCTAATGATATCTGTTTTCACATCAAACCCTATGGATTTTAGACAATATGCATTAGTCAAAGTTCTTCTTGCGACCCATAGCCAATCAGATAATGACAGACAGAGTACTTTATTGATCCCTATTGGAGGTTGCGGGCCGGCCACTGCTCAGAACCACAGGGTCTTTCTTTGGCTGATACTGGGAGATGTTCAAACAGCCGTAGAACATAAAGTGAGGATGTATACAGACTGAAAAAGTCCATAAGTGAAGGTGATTGTTGTGGTTGAATGTATTGTACAAAGGTCATGAGGGACACAGTGGGTTCACATCCTAAAGAAACTATAATTTTAGGCCTTGTCTCATTAATCAATTGTCACATTTCAGAAGCAGTTTGATTGGGATTGGGTTTGATTGGCACCTCATCTAGTGGTGACATTTAGGAAGAGATTGACACTTTTACAATTACACAATAAAAAGTCTGACAGAATTTCCTCCCATGTCTCAGACTGAAGGAGGCAGTGCTTTAGATACAAAGTTGTTAAGTAAATGTATTTAATTAGAAAACTCAATAACTCTAAAAACACTAAACTAGAAAAGCTCTGAGAGCACAGACCTCCGCCAAAGTAATGTTTGTACTTTCCTCCACTAGATGGCACTGAATGACCTCATATACAGATCAGTGCCGTCATGCCCCATCTCCCAATGACAAAGAAAGCTTTAAAAAATTCCTGGATCCAGACGGTGATCTGGATCACCACCAAAATTTAATCACTTGTTCCTCATCTCATTTCTAACAATTCCTAAAAATTTCATCCAAATCTTTTGAAAACTTTTCAAGTTATTTTGAACACAAACAGATAAGCGCCAGTAAAAACATCACCTCCTTGGCAGAGGTAAATAACAGATCTGGTCATGGGTCAGGCTCATAACTGAAAAGCAGCTGGATGTCAGTATTTGTAAACCCTCTGCGTTTACCTCCATTAGCTGTTAAAAATGTGTTGTCTGGCACCTTGCATGATTAAGTAAGCAATAAACTGTGCCCAGTATTTTGTGTTGCAGCTGATGGCACCGCTTCCCTGGATGATTTCAGCCTAAGTGCTCATCCTATGTGTTACCTGACAGATTTCCAATCCCATTCATTCTCATCTGTCTCCAGGACCAATTAGCTAATGCCGAGGGATAAAGGGACACATGAAAAAATAACAAGCAAAATCCAAAAAGCTCAGCTGCAGGGGACGAAAAAAAAAAAAAAAGCACTTCTACTCTTATGATATCAATAAATCAGATTTCTAATGTCATTTGATCACCTGCGTCCATCCCCAAAACAATTAAAAGGCAGTATGTGAAATATGATGCTTTGGGAAAGATCATATTGCCTGTGTCCGGCTCTTGAGCCTGCGGTCGTAAAGTAATCCCTGAGCAGCCTATTGCAAAACTGCCCATGGGATTAGAGCTACTATCAGCACAGGCTTTTACAAAGAGAGTAGTTGTGTGAATTTTTTTGTGTGTAGGTTATTTTGTAGCCTACGCATGCCAAGCCCCCCGCCTGCATCTGTACTATTTAATGCGAAAAATCTGTCTGTTCAGTGAAAGTGAAATGCCAATCCAAAGTCTCGCTAAATTGACAGCTTTGAACCAAAGTAAGCAGCTTGCAGACACTCAGTCTGGATCCTCCCACTTCCTCTCCATCCATCCAGAAAGCTCTATCCAGGCAAGAAAACTATGATCAATACAGTTGCATGCAGGTACTGTACATAGCGTGGCTTTAGACTCAGAATAGGGACAGATTAGCTTTTATTTAAAGAGTCTATAGATTGATTTATGTTTGCTAAAGGGTGCTGGGGTCCTGCGTGCCCTAAAGTCATTTCAAGAATAGTAGATGTACTGATGTTTCGAACAGTAATTGTACGTCCTTTTGTCTAGGATCAATGTTGCTCAGAGCACTTGAAACCTTCACCACAGCTGTTCCTGTATCGACCTCTGATAGTAGTCCTGCTGTACCTCAGCCCTCACTAAAGACTGTCTTTTTGTTCTCCATTTTCCTCCTCTCTACAGTCATTTAAGTGGCGTTGTGTGTGATTTGTGCTCATGTATTTATTCTGCCAATAATTACATCAATACATTATGAGCGTTAACTAAGGCTGGTGCCCAAGAACACAAAGCTAAACTGTAACAAATGTGACTTTAGCAAGAACGTAGAAGTGGAAACATACTTTGATAGAATTGCATCAAGACTGGTAAGCTTTAAAATATATCCTTTACAGTAAAACTAATATTTCTGTCCAGACGTGCACCCTAGTTTTGATAGAATGCTGATGTTTTCATGTAAAGTATCTGCATGTACTTTAAATTTCCACAATACAGAAGTAGTACAACACTGAGAAATCGATTACTCCCAAAATAATAAAGCTCCAGTGTATTATTTATTGTCAAAGACACAAATGAGCCCTCCAGACAGGGTCATTTTCACAAGGTCATGGACTGAAAGAGGACTCCTGAAAGGTGACACCACAGCTCAGAGTGTCAGAGGGATGGAGAAATGGAGTCAGCGCTGCACAGCAGATTTAAAGATGTTTAACAGGAAAGCTGAAACATTACCAGATGAATTGTAATATGTGCCTGGAAACACAAACCAACATTTTTTTTTTTTTTTTTAAATAACTAAATGCGGCTTGTTGTCATCAGTGTTTGACCTGATGAGCCAGTACCATCTCCTCTGTGTGCAACTCCTGGCTGCAAAAGGAGAATCTGCATGATGTTTTTGACACTGTAAAGCTGTTTATAAGCGGGATTTAGGGATTACTTTTGCAGCTTTTCAGCTACTCACTCAGTTGTTTTGTTAGTTGATTAATTTTATTCCTCCAGCAGCTCAGTAGGTGTCTTCAAGGGGGAAACCCTGATGCACAGTTATGCAGCTCTGCAAACTCTGCATTTCAAAGTGATAATATATTCATTTTCCAAGTCAGGCTCTTTTGATATGGCTTGTTCTCACATGTTTTTGTGTGTAGCCTGATAATTAGGAGCCCAGCGCTGGCGTAGCACAGATTGTCAGGCTGAATTAGTTTCGGAGCTGCACCGGCTTCACAGAGGACAACAAAAGGACTGGCCCTCCACAGCACATCCACCAGGACTTATTTATTTAAATGTGCCATCCCTTCAGTGACATGATTATGCCATGTGGCGACAATGTGAGCTGAGAATTCCTCTGTTGTCGCGTCCAATCCCATCTGAGCGCAGTAAAGCGTTTGTTTCAGCTTTGTGATTTCTCCCCCTGTGCCTCAGTGCTACATTATATCAGCAGATTTAAAATGCCTTTATTTCACCAAGTTTGTTAACTGTCTGCTCAGAGCGGATACCCTCATGGCAGTTAAAGACATGCATCCAGCCTCTTAATTGTTGCACAAGCCTGATGCAACTGCTGGTCAGTTAGTCTGTTGTAACAAGGAACGGGATGAGAGAGACAGAGGCACTGTGTTACAACAGTCAACATGATTACTGGCAGTTCCAGACCTCATCTTTGTTCAGTTTGTTGTGGCTCTGAGTGCTTCCCACATCTGCACAGTATGTATCTGTAGAGTAAATCAGTCCGTGTTTGATTATTCTGGTGTTGCTGCAGTGATGGCTGAGGGGACCTATACCATGGCAGTAGGCTAAGAGGATTATACATTGCCTTAGCTGCACATCAGGGATATTCATGTCACTCATCTGAACATGGTTCACCAGCTGTGTTCATGTATTTTACATGCCGTGTCGATCCAGAGGCATTTCAGATGTTGAGCTACAAGTTTCTTGAATGTCTTAACCTGAAGCTCAGGAGTGCCTGCTTTCCACTATGTCATGTTACCCCTCCCCCTGTATCCCAGCATGGGTGTGTTGTGTTTATGCCATTGTACTGCGGTATGATGTATTGTTAATGACTGTGTGCAACAGCATGAGCACAGAGAGCAGCAGCAGGAAGGACAACAGAAGGGAAGGGTGGCGAGGCTTTTCAGAGGAAGTGAAGGAAGAGGACGGGACGTCCTGACCCGTTGGGTCTTCTGTCAGTCAGTCTGCATCCTCCAGCGCTAACCTCAGGGCTGTTATTTTAGATCAGCCCCCTCATCCAGCCCAGCAGCTGGACCAACACTATTTATAGAGCACCGCTGCTCAGGCAGAAGCAAGGCTCAAAAGCAGGAGGGCCCCGGTTTTTGTTCAAGTATAAATAAACTGATTTGTACACAAAACAGTAGAGACATTAATATTAGATATCTGGTCATTTATTGGTTTGTGGGTGCATGTTTGTATGAGCAGAGAGTGTGTGTGTTTATCAAAGGGTATCATGACCGGAAACTGGATTTCAATAAACACTTGTGAAAAATTCCTGACTTGACCCCGACTTCTGGCCTGATTATATAAAAACAATATTCATATACATTCTTCTTTCGCTTGCTGCACTGGTGGACAAATTTGGACTGAACTTTCACATATATAGACTGAGTGACTATTAAGCTATGGAGAACATGCACAAAAATTCACAGCTACAAAGTAACACGATTTGTCCATTTTGAGTCTAGTCTATCTCACACCTTTCATGTAAGAATGCCTACATGGAGCTCAACAACACAATTAAATAGTGATTTAAAAGAAAATACAACCTAAACATATTAAGAGACAACTCAAATGTATGATAGTTCTTCTTATCAAACAGATTTGTCTGCTTGGTTAAACTGATCCAAATTGACCAATATTATGCATTAATCTATTAAATATTTTTGCCAAAATATCCCGTTTGATCTTGAGACCAATTTTAAAATGCTAATTTCATATATCAACAAAAGGACACATTCCATTCAGATGTTGCACTGCTAACAGGTGTCTGAGCAACAATAATAAAACATGTCGTGATATAATTTCATATTATCATAAATATCATTACAGTGTTTATACTTTGTCTTTTAAATGCTGTATTACTAGATTTCTGAAATATTTATCGTATTCTAACCATAAATAATTATAAATGACAAGTAGTGTTATCTTCAGCTCTCAAATCAGTCTGTAAACAAAAAATAAGTGCATCTGTTTGATAATCATTCACAGCCGCTGACATTAACATTTTTGTCATGATAGTGTTTCAGTTCATAGTTTTGTCCATACAATGTTGTGAACTGTAGCAGTGCTGTTTTCACAGTGATGTTCAATCGGATCTGATAACACAACAAGGTCAATTTTGTGTTCCGTACAAGCCAACAGTAACTGATTCAAGTTTGATCCAAATTTGCTTTGATTTCCTGTAAATCCCTTTAATGGCCTTTTGGCTTCGATACGTGTATTTATGTTCATGACAGTTGTGTAATTGATCGGGTGGGGGTGGTGGTGGTGGTAGGTGGTGGTGGTGGCGGCTGCAGATGTAGTGATTACAGGGCAGAGATGTACCCACAGACAGACAACCCCCTTTGCCTGCACAATTTAGAACAGACTCTGGTTGTAGTAGTGTGGTTTTCGGGGTCTGAACAATCCCCCTTTGTCCAGAGCTGGGTACAAGTACCCTCTGTTACTGCTGCCTCACTGATCTGCACAGCCGTGCATCCAGCGTGACTGTGTTGCTCTCAGTGCCACAGCCCCACTCCCTGGCAGCAGAACCAGCCCAACCACTGACTCGTTGTAACTAGTCAAATCTGATTTAATCATGTGAAGCAGGCCATTTTCTAACAACCATGTAAGCATCAGTCAGATCATTAACACATTAATTTGCTAACTTGCTACTTTTTTTCTTCCTGTCCTGTTCCTCTGCAGATGACCCTATGTCCGGAATGTTTCGGAAGCCTCTGAATGATGATGGTGATGTGTACACCTCCCTACTGTCCAATCAGAGCTTCACATCAGGCCGCGAATCTTCCTACCTGTCTGAGCCTTCCAAGCCGTCCTCTGGCTCCCACTTCTCCAGCGACACCTACAGCTTCAGCTCCAACTCCAAGGTGACTTCCGACCTGCTTGATGACATGCCCAAATCTCTGTTGGGTTCAGACAAGACAGAATCCTACAACTACATGGACATCAGCCACGGGGATGACCGCTACGACAAACACCAGGGGGGTGGGCACAACACCACTTCACTGGGCAGCTACATAGACAAGAACCCTGGAAAAGATGATGAAGAGGAGGAGGATGAAGAGGAAGAGGAAGAGGAGAACCTTGGTCCAGCACTGGGCTCACACTCTTTCCCATATGTGGAGGAGCCATCTGATGAAGAGCTATCAGACTACCGCTCCTACCGGAATCTGGGTGGCACCCCTCAGACGGCCAGTCCAGTGAAGATCACCTTGACTGAGTCCAAGCCTCCAGAGACCAAGGCTGAGCCGGAGAAGCGTCCCTCTCCTGTCAGTGTGTCTGAGCGTGAAAACGTCCTCAGTGTTGGTTTGCAAGGTGTTCCCACTGTCACGCTTTCAGAGCCAGAAGACGAGAGCCCTGCCTCCACCCCTAACGCTTCACCAACACGTAGGCACAGCACACCTGCAACACCAGCCGTTTGGTCAGATATACTATAGATATGTGCGCCTTTATCTATCAATTCACATTACAATACTAGGTCTGAGTGGTATGGCCAAAATCTCAAACAACAGATCATTTCAATTAAAGATGTTCTCATAAAGCACACTTTCTGTAAATTCAGTGAGCACAGTGGATATAGTAACATAACACAAAAAAGCCTGTCAAGACAAAATATTTGACCCTGTTAAGTGGACCTTCGTGCAAGTTTTCAGTAAAGAATGTAAGAAAATATGAAATAGTGTATACAATCTGAAAATATTTTAGTGTGCAGGAGGTGGTAATAAAAGAGTAAAAGTAAAAGTCCTGTTTTTTAGTCTCTGTCAGACTTGTCATACCCAGACCACAAAGAGGAAACCCTAGTAATTTGTTTCAGGTACGAAATTATGTCACATTTTTGTTCCCCAATATGAAAATTCCTTGCACCTTCACGATGTGGAAGAATCTAAAACATATTACTGTACACATGTCAATCTATGACATAACAAAATAAATGCCTAACCAAAATCTGAAATGACATTTTTCTATGATCACATAGTATATATTGTGCTATTGCACAGCTGTATGTGATACAGTAAAGTGTGTGGAAAACAAATCAGATGTGGAAGACAAGAAAAATTGTACAGAAGAGGTGCAGTAGTACTCTAAATGCTGAAGTAAACCAAAATATGGGAGCTACAGTGATCTGCAGATTTTTCCTTTTATTACTCCTAGTGCTCCTATTAGTCCATGTCCGACAGCCAGTGAGATTTTTCACTACTTTGAAGGGCATGTGTTCATGCTCTGTTCCATAGATAAATAAGGTGAAATGTGCCTCTCTCGGTGAATGAAATGCCCAGAAATTCTTTTGCAAGTTACGTGCAACAATGCCTTTACTGAATAGTGCTTGAAAAATTACAGCATTAACTGCCTGCCAGAAAAAAGCAGCACAAATTCATGTCCTTTTGTGTTTATCATGATATCAAACCACCTGTAGTACAAAATATTTCATAAAAATCTTGTCAAGGCCACTGGCATCACCCATAATTAGCAACTTCCTTCTCTAAGAACAGTTTGCTCTTGTGATGTGAATGAAAAATCTAACACCATTTTTTCTCTTGAGCAGAGAAAGAATTCCCTCGCCACGACATGTTCAAGGCCGATACAGTGAAGCCTGCAGCTCCCGGAAGCAGTCCAGGCACAAAGGCCAGCAGCAGGGAGCACGATGGCAGCAGTGCCGAGTCTGGAGACTCTGAGATTGAGCTGGTGTCTGAGGAACCAAGCAAGGCCAAGAGCAACCCATTCGCCCAGCCGCCTAAGAGCAAGGTCGCATTCAGCCAGCCTAACAACCCCTTTGACAACCCCCCGGTCGCTAAGGGTGGTTTCGGCCTGGCTGGCAACCACGCTCCACCCACAGCCTACAGCATTCTGAGGGAAGAGAGAGAGGCAGAGCTTGACAGTGATCTCTTCATTGAGTCTGCATCTGAGGAGAGCCCGAAGAGGGAGCAGGGCTTCAGTGGCCCCAAACAGGGAGCCAGCCCTCCCTCTCCCCTGGTCCCCGCTGCTGCCCCTCCTCGTGGCCCTGCAGAGGCGGTGCCAGCCGAGCCCCTGATTACAGAAAAGGTCAAGACCCCAGTGAAAACAGAAGAGGACCGCCCCAGCAAACCCAAACCCCCTACCGCTGCTGTACCCCCGGAGGTGCGATCAGAGAAGCCTCACATGGACGACACATTCAAGCACACCAATGAGGGCAAGGGTGACCTGGGAAAACCAGCAGTGTCCATCTTCCCTGAGGGATTTAATAAGCAAAAAGGTTAGTCCTCTAAATCCTTAGTTCTTTTTGTTCAAACTGGACACCCTCATAGTCCCCTTCTCTGTTTCAGTGTTGGAATTCAGCAAAACATCTAATTTTTGTTGCTAAATAATCTACAATCACAGGGTTTTCAGAAATACTGCTGTGATCATGTGAAACAGGTGGGGATGTGTTGAGCATCTGTGTTGTGTTTAGAACCTTCCAAGGTATATTTATGAATAAGGACTGTGTCTAAATAGAAGAAAGTGAATGTCAAATCACATCACTACTGGAGTGTTTGTGTTTGTTTACATTTGGTAGCTACCTGCGTGTTCTGCCACAACACTGTTTTGTTGACAAGGTTGGAAAATTAAAAGAACTGTTAAAAGCGAGATGGGATGTACCACTGTTGGGTGTGCATCTGTGCCAATGGTGGGTGGGAAGTGCTTTGGTTTGGGCTTGTGCTTTCCTGAGGTCTGCTTCCCCCTGGTGGTACACTGGTGGAACAAGGTGAATGAGTGCGGCATGAATCCACATCAAATCAATGCGTGGAGATAAAAAAACCTCAGTAGTGACATTATTAATGCCGTTTACCGTCCTCTTTGCTCTCAGTAGGACATACAAGAAATGATAGAATTGCAGATATTAAAATAAAAAGCTTGTCCTGCATCAGGCTCCTTACATCACTCTTTAAGGATTAGATAAGTCCCAGTCAGCAGGAGTTAATGCTGTCTAAGCTGCACATTTAATGTTGGGCATGGATATTTTGGCTTCTACTGGTGGTTATTTCTGTGCATGTAAACACTGGGCTTACATAATCCTATGTAGTCAAAAGTGGGGCACATTCCTGCTTAGGCTTTAAGGGCTTCCACATAAATTTCACACAGTTCTGGTGCTGAAGAAATTATGTCAGCGTGACGGTGTTTTGCTTCGACTCCAGCTTCCAAATATATGAATGCACTGAAATCCTGAAACTGAAGGTGTACGACAGAATTCTGCTGTGGTTAATAGCCATATGTTTGAAGTCTACACATGTACAAACAGAGGTTAATCGCAAACAGAAAAAAACACCTCTTATTTTGTTTACCCAGACAGTGAGAAGCTTCTGGAAATGCTAAAAAGCAGGTCACTTGTGTTTTTTTCTCCTCCACTAGAGGGCACAGCGCACCTTAGTCATTGCTCTGTTCAAGATGAGCAGAAATTGTTTTCATCAGTATGTGCACTTCCACACCAGTTGCCATAGCAACAGGGATGGGAGAGCATGTTCTGTCTAGTTCAGTGAAACCTGATTTTTTTCCCCCTTCCCTCTCTTGGTTGGTACTGGCACTGTGGCCTGTCAGGTCTTCGGTGAGCAGAAGGTGTGAGGTGTGGCAGTATGGGGGGGGGGGGCAACAGGGAGGGGGGGTCTGATTAATGGCTCCGATAAGATTCAAAATGACGTCTTCCCCAAACTATCCATAAAGGAACGGTTTCTGTTTCGTGCTGATACCACAGGGACTGGGCTGTTTTTTTTTTGTTTTTTTTTTTTAAGCATTTTACGTCCCACGCCACTTGGATCTTTTTAAAGCTCCATTTGCATTACAAATGTATTCTAAAAAGGACACCATAACGCACAAACACATCCTGAAGGTACTAAACAAGAACCACTGTGCAGCAAGACTCGGTCTTTCTTCATGAATTATTAAAGTAGAAGCACTTTCACTCTTGAATGATCAGAGTCATAGTGGAAACAGCTATTTGGATCTCTTGGCACAATGTTAAATATTGCTGTTTATATAAATTACAACAGCACTAGACATTGTATCTCCTTAACAATGTGGTCTAGCCATATACAGCCAACAGATGCACCGCTGTTGCATCTTAAAAAATGAGCTCATTAGTTGCTGGTGTTGCTATAAACACGATATAATTATAGTATGTTCACCTAATTACTCTAATGAAGTTTGTGACATTGGTAGCATTGATGTGGAAACCCAGAGCACATGCTGTAAAGTGCATGACAGTGCATCCGTCTGCTTTTGGTGTCTCATCAAAGCGTATGTGGGATAACCCTCCCACTGCTTGTGCACCCGCTATTACCAATCTGTTCTGACTCTGGTACGGCTTTTATTGTGAAAGCAATTCTACCTTTCAAGAAAAAAAAAAAAAAAAAAGAAAAAAAAAAGGCTTATCCTTGGACCATCACCACCCACCCTCTCATTCCCTTAGGCTCTTAATCATTGCATGGATGGTTTGCTGCAGCAGCAACTGTGCTGTGGTGTTTACAATTTGACCCCCCTCCCCCAGCACCATCACACACACACACACACACACACACATATATATACGCACATTCCCTGCTCCTTCTGTTCTAGCCAACGCTGCCTTCACAGCATCAGTCTGTGTGCTCCGCGAGCCGGCAGCACCTTGGAAACCTTTTTTCCTCCCTCCCTCCCTCTTCCTCCCTCTCTGTGTCGTCTCAGCCACTCTCCTGCATCCTTTTTTCGACCATTCATGCCTTTCTGGGATGAGTGAGTGAGTTGGTGCTGCCGAAGAGGGAGACAAAGAAGAAGAAAACAGAGAAGATAAAGGAGAAAAGAGAGAGAGAACAGGGACGTAACTGATCACCAGCATGCAGGCCACTGCAGACGTGACCAAGAAGGAAAGCTCCTGGAGCAGCTGGAAGGGCCAGGGTACCGATGTGTTTACTTATCGATTGTGTTTCGTGGCTGTGAGAGCTAAGCTGGTGTCTGTGCATGTAGGCAAAATAGCCATGAGACTTGAGATGCAGTATAGTAGAGTCTGTGTATGTTGTGTGCTTTGCATGTGTGCGTTTGTCTTTTCATCAGTTTGCCACATCTTTTGGGATCAAATATTTACCTGCGCCTCCTTTCACTTGGACACGCCCTGATTACTGATCTTTTCTGCTGCGTGAGTGGAAAAAAAAAAAAAAAACACACAAGGAGGAAAGATGTTGAGAGATGCTGGTGGGTGTCGTGGAAAATAAATGTATACACACGCATACTGGGAGCCATCTGTTTTGGGTGCATGATGATATGGATGCCAGTGTTGTACACTAAGGCGTGTCATTGTTATCACCCTCCCCATTTTGCGACCGTGCAGGGGAGCTGGTTTTATATGGCGTATGCTCTGTTTTTGTGTAATGAGGCAGCCGGAGCATCCGGACGGTACTGACAGACTGTCTCCATGGTAACCAGGGCACACCCATCCTGATTACATCAGCTCTATCTCCTCGGCTACCATGGCACCTTGCAGAGACTGGGCCTGAGAAGAGCATCCTCCGTCTGTCGGTTTCCATAGCATGGAGAGCTCGTAAAAAAGGGAAGGGGAGAGAAAATGGCGTCCTGCTCTCCACACTGATTCTCACCCCATCTTTTTTAGGTTTGCCTGAGCAGTGGAAAAGGCAATGGCTTATTGCGTGAACAGAGACCATAACAGTAAATTACTTTTCATGTGCGGCCTTGTAGAAAAAACAAACCTCAAGTGTCATTATTTCACCAACTCAGTCCACTTTTAATTTGGCCTAAATGAAACTGTGTAATATGATGAGTATCTGATGGGATCTGTCCACATTATAACTGCATCAAATTAAGCTGATGCAGTCAGGACAGCAAAGGATAAAATTCACCAGATTTACTTTCTGCACTGAAACTGTAGGCATTTTATGTTTAGTCATTGTGATTGCTCAGTAAGCAGCACAGCGCTGACGTACTGCTACTGAGCTTCAAGAATTAGTCAATAATGATGCAGACAAATCTATAAGTGAGTCACTTTGGTTTTCACTTCTAGCAGCTTCTAGTCTCTGATGCTTAAACATTCTCTTCAAATTTTGGATTACTAGTCACTAGTCAAGCAAAACAATGCTCTTAAGTGCATTTGTTTTATGTGACTGGGTCTTTTAGATCACAATTTTGCCACTTTACGAAGATTTTTACAGACAGGAGGAGTATTATCTAATGTTGTCATTGTCAGACATATTTATACCAAGTCAACAAGCTCAAATAGAAAGTAGAATTTAGCACTAGAGGCACATTAACATGTAGTGTAGAAAGTTGTAGATGGGTGACACTTTTCATAGCACATGTGGTGGTGTTATTTATTTATTTTTACAAATCAAACTATCCCTTAGTAAAAGATTGTACATGGAGTGTAGTGATGCTCTCAGGATGAACCTTTTAACATCCAGATTTCTTTTGCTTAGGGTTGTAACAAGCAGTGAAAGGCCCAAATGTATTAGATTACATTAGAGAGTCCACATCTTCTAGTTTCTTGTTTTAGCATGAAGTTGAAACATTATATGCATCAGTTCAAACATTGATCAAACGTAACCCTACTCCCACCCCCAGATGGATCACTGGTGGCCTAGTGGATTCTAGGATATGATGCCCAAAAGTACGTTTCTGAATTCCAGTCCTACATCTCAGCTGTGAAAAACTCCTGGCAGCTGAAGTCCCTTTGCATGTTTGCTCACTCGGGCTGACGGCTTGTTTGAGGCCACAAGGATGTCTTCAGTGATTTAATGAGGTCAGGCTAAACTAGTTTCACTACAGAACTGGGGGGAGGTGGGACTCGTATCATTGTCACTGGTTTTAATCATTTGCTCTGGTTTGATTTCGGATGTGGATGTGTATGGAATACTAGGGTGTGAGGTCAACAAACACAGCTTGGCGGGCTGTGTACTTCCTCTGCACTCTGACTCAACATCCTGTGTTCAATCTGATCACGATTAAAGTCCTGAACTCATATTAACACCATCACCTATGTGGTTCAGTCAAATGCAGTTAATAAGTTAAGCTAAATCTCAGCTTACTGGCTAATGTAATTCATCACAATCCTTCACAAAAACTTTGGTTGGTTGTTTGTGGCTAGATTTAATATGAATCTGGCCTGATGTGCCACTGTCCTTTTGTGTTCTACAATAAAGGGAGTGGCTGTCTTCAAGTGTCACACACATTATGTGCAGCTGATTCCCCAGATTCGAGCAAATGAGTCTCTCCTTGTTCCCAGTGGAACGTACTTTCCCCTCCCTCCCTCTTCCTCTTTCAGCCCCTCCCTTCCTGTCTCCCTCTCTCAGTCTTCTCTCAGCGAGTGGTGGGGAGAAAATGGAGCACGGTAACTATGGTAACTGCATCAGGCAGGTGCTCAGCAGATCCTTGCCTCTGTAACAGTATAATGGAGAGTACAGCTACTGTAGGCAAATGATTTATTACGATAGCCCTTTCACCTGCAGCGGCACTGAGTTATGAAGTCATAGGAGGGAACACTGACAAAAATGGACTCGAGTTTAATTTCCATTTTGATACACTGTCGTTATTTTAGTCGCTACTGTGCAGTCTTTGTCACGTGTCAGCGGGGCTGCGCTTAAAAGCCTGGGCATAAAAGAGCTTCACAGTACGGTTGTGTGTGTGTGCTGGATTGCAATGTGGTTCTTTGGCAACCGCACCCCACAGACGTCCACCCTTCCCTCAGTCCCCCCTCCTGCACAGGCAGATGCTGATTTGCTGGTGTGGCTGTGGTCCCTCCCCTTCTGTGCAGAGGGGGGGGGCACTCCCCCTCCACTGCTCTCCTTTTGTCCGTGGATAAAGCAGCTGCCTCTTTCCCTGTTCAGCCATGGGAGCCGCAGGTCAGTACACGCTTCTACTGCTAAAAGCTTTTGGGTCTGCATGCAGACTCTGCAGCACATCACAAGTCGCTGTTTTGCCGGTCAACACCTGCCTGCCTCTCTAGCAGAGCTGTTAATGTGTTGATGTGTTCGTACAGCTGCTCTGTCTGTGCTACCTGTGCCTGTTTGTGTGTATGTGTCCTCCTCAGAGCATCTCATTCATAACCTGTCAGTGCTAGCAGCACAAATGCCTTCTGTGGACATATTAGCGTGTTAAGGGCACAAGGATTGTATTCCTATTGTCATTGAAAGAGTGTCTTTGATTTGGAGTGAAAGACAAGTCAGGATATGTTCCTGAATAAGACTAGACTGTACATGCTTCTCTCACAGTACAACAGCAGTGAGAGATTCACTCAGTCACAATGGATTTCTTTTTTTACCCAGACTGTTTTGGCATCTACAGATGCCTTTTAGTGGAGAGTAAAGATGGCCGTCATCACTATGCTGCTCACAGCTCCATGGCTAAAATTAGAGCAGGCAGGCAGGCGGACAGCTTAGAGAGGAAGAAGAGTAAAACACCCAAGAGACCTAGCCAGCCATTCTCCCTGTCTTCAGGAGCATAAAACTTCACGTTATCATCCCTGCTCTGCTCACCTTCCTACTCTTAAACTGTAGACTAGGTTTCCAGGTGCCAGTGCCAGCAGATGAATGGTGCCAATGCGGCTGGAGATACTGGGGGAGGCTGCTGGTTCAGCAGAGGTGAAAGAAGCAGCAGCCGGCAGTTCTCATGGAAACCGGCCCATGTTTCCAGCCGACACAGACGGCTGCCAAAGGAGGACCATGTAATGGTACACTGGTCTAATCCTTAGTTATCACTCTCTCTCATCCTTAGCTAGTAGCTTTGAATTACAAGCCCCGACACCCAAAGACTCGAGAGCAGACGGTGTGTGTGGCAACGTGTACAAGTACTATTGCTATGATTTCAGTACTTTACTCCTGATTGATGTGTTCTTGCAAAAAGGAGACACTGCACTGAAGCATCGTCATCCTTTATCAATGACCAGAGAGCTGCTTGCCTGGCCAGGTCACATTGAACCGTTATCTGTGAAATGCTGATAGTGCTTTTATTCCTGCCCTTACCTTCACAGAGCATAGGTCAATCATTAATTCTGTTGTGGAAGCAGGCGCTGCAGGTGTATGTTCAGTGTCAAACAGTTCTCCCCTTCACTTACAGTGTGTATGTTTGTATATGTATGAGATCACACCAGGTGTCAGCGATAAGCACACATCAGATGCAAATATGAAGCCCTGTTGTTGAAACTTATGGAATACAGACAAATGAACCTTCTGTTACTTTTGCAACGCGACTACAAAAGCATATGTAACGTGAATATTGAATTAATCTCCAGCTATTTTGATATGAAATTAACTGATACTAGATTTTTATAGCAGATATGGTATTGTGATAGTTTGAGTCAAGACAAAATGGATAATGGATAAATGGTCCAGTAGATCTTTGGCGTGGTGTTTAGTAGTGATGGTATCCTGTTCCAAATAATGTCAAAGTACAGATACTTGACTGAAGTAACTAATCAGTAAATCTCTAATTGAACACGAAACCAAACTAAAAACATTTATGTGGGTGCAATTCTTTTTAGGCATTTTCTCTTAAAGCCGGTAATTGAAGTTAAAGGGAGAAAAGGTACTTACATTTTACTTAGAGTACTTTCAGGTCTCTTTACTCCATTACAGCAGTAAACTGAGTATCATTGTCTAATGGACCCAACAATGCACTTGAGCACAACATCTTAGAACTGCTGACCAACATTTTATCATTCTCTGATATTTTACAGATCAAATACACTATCAATGGAAACAATGAAAATGCGCATTACTTGCCACCATAATTCATTAATATACTGGCATTTAGGTTTATTGCATTGTTACATGCATGTGAATTTATCAGGAGTCCATCTATTTACATACATAGATGGAGTATTACTTTGTTTCCATCTAAAAGTATTAAATCTGCCTGGTAAAGTATACATGCAACATAGGTGAAAAGAATCAAGGTGGCCGTGATCAAATATGAAAATCCCTATTTAATTGCATTACAGTCATTTAATGTAACGCTAAAGCTCTATTTGTTTCAGTTCTACCTCCATACGACTCGCTGTGTGTCGAAGGGAAAAGACAGAACTCATCACTCCCACACCTTCGTACCACCTTTCAGTTCCTCAGCTCAGTCTAACCCAATGAAAAGCTGGGTTAGGAAGCTGGGTTAAAACAGAATCACGTGACAGGCATAGCTCTCCGAGGACATTGGGTTGTGAACAGCTTCCAGTGATTTGACCCAAATGTGTGGCGCGTAGCAGCAGCCTAGTCTACTTTGAACAGGATCCTGCCGTGGATGCCTGTACTGTGTGTCACAAAGCGAGAGGTCGGGTCAGGTTGTGTCCATTCCAAACTCACCACCTCCTTCTGTCCTCCCCCTCTTCTTCTTCTCTATTCCGCAGCTATTGACCTGCTCTACTGGAGGAATGTGAAGCAGTCGGGAGCCGTGTTCAGCAGCGTGCTTCTGCTCCTCTTCTCCCTGACCCAGTTCAGCGTGGTCAGCGTTGGAGCCTACTTAGCCCTGGCAGCCCTCTCTGCCACCATCAGCTTCAGAATCTACAAGTCTGTCCTTCAGGCTGTGCAGAAAACCGATGAGGGCCATCCTTTCAAGTGAGCTGGCTGTTAAATACACTGCTCTACAATTTTAGAAAATATTTGCTTCAGACATTAAACGTGCTAAATCTTACATAGTTTAATGAGATGAATCAGAAAACAAATGACCAAAGTGCTTCTTAGCTCATGTTTTCAATATATATATGATGGTGCGTTATTCCACATATGTTGGTTTATGTACATTTATACAGTGGTTTTAGAAATGTTCCACTTGAAAGAACCAGAAAAGTGAATGTATTGTAATGTAGAGACACTTTTTAGAGGTAGATCTGGTGACTCTGAGACTAACTTTCCTTTTAAATCAAACCCATTCTCTCATTAATTGTCAGAATTTCCCATTTTGGCCTAAAACTGTATCTGAGAAACTACAACCAACTAGGACTTTTGACTTAATTTTTCTTTATTTATGACTCAAATTTGGTAAAGTTGAACGACTTTTATTCTGGAAGCATTTTACTTGTAGACCAGGGATATGTTAACAGATCAATGTGAAACGCTGAAGTGCATATTAAGCCTTTTCTTCTCCATTTGTTACCAGAGCCTACCTGGAGATGGAAATCGCTCTGTCCCAGGACCAGATTAGCAAATATGCCGATAAAATCCTGCTCTACTCCAACACCTGTATGAAGGAGCTCCGTAGGCTGTTTCTCGTACAAGATCTGGTCGACTCTTTGAAGGTTTGCCTCGAACTCCCTGTATAACCTCGGAGTAGTCCAAACTCCTCATGGGGCCACTAGTGGAGCTTCTGTGACCAAAAAAAACAAACAAAAAAACAACAACAACATCAGATAAAACATTTGCAGATTCTGTCACACAAGTAGGTGATTTAGATGTTTGTGTGTTTCAGTTTGCTGTTCTGATGTGGCTGCTGACCTATGTGGGCGCTCTCTTCAATGGCCTGACACTGCTCATCCTAGGTGAGGACTCGCTAGGCTGTTTGTCTTTTGTGTCAAAAACTCGGCTCTTCAATAAAACTTGATGTGTTACAGTATCTGTTATGAATGAGAAACTTCCATTCTGTCCGTATCAGTCAGTTAGAAGCAGATCTATTCATTTTCTGGTCATGCTTACTCCACTGTCGGGCGTGTGCAATATCTGCTTGCTTTTCCAGTTTACCTTAGATAATGTAATGTGCCAGTGGACGCTGCTGACACAAACGTGTTCCTGTTTGATCGTGTTCTCTGCTGTATGTCACAATACCTCCACATGAACCGTTACTCCCCTTGTGTCATTACAGCTGTGGTCTCCATGTTCACCATGCCTGTGGTGTACGAGAAACATCAGGTGGGACGTCGCTTACACACATTTACTAATGTCAAGTGAAGTGGGTTTTGACAAGTTTCTTGACAGGTTTTTTCTTTTTTTGGTTTCAGGCACAGATTGACCAGTATGTGGGACTAATACGGACCCAGGTCAACTCTGTGGTGGGGAAGTGAGTGTTGAGTTCACATACCACGTAGGCACACAGACCTATCACCTATCCAGTTTGATCCTGTTACAAAGTGCATCTGCCTCAGTGTTCAGTATACGACTCCCACTCACTAGCAAAACTGAGGAATACAAAATTAATTGCGATCAATTACATAGTATTACAATCATATGGGAGGTTAGATTGTCAAACAGCTGACAGAAATTCATCAGCATTTTCCTTCTGAAATAAAAAAAAAGGCTTTAGTATTACTGTGATATAATGTATCTTTAGGTCTTTTCATTGCTCAGTTCAAAAGATTTGAAAACTAACTGCATGAAATAAATAACATAACTGATGATTAAATGAACATTAGGCAAGGAAAGGCAAGTTTATTTGTATTGCACATTTCATGTACAGGACGATTCAAAGTGCTTTAGATAAAACAAAAGCATCACAAGAGAGGCATGAAAAGAGAAAAATATAAAATATGAAAGCATAAAAATGACAAAGAACATATATTTTAATTAAAACTGTAAAATGGATTTTAAAAAAAAAAACTACATTTTTAAGTGGATAACATGTACAAATTGTAACCTGCTGCATTTTCAATGTCATTTTCCCAACATGACTCATGCACACAGCAGAGACTGGGACACATTAACTCTTAACCCTCAAATACCTAGAACTATTTTTGTAGTGATTTCCAACAGAAATTTTCCGTACATCAAACCTCACTTGTCAGTATTTACTTGTCTGTCTTCTGCATTTTTTTTTTTTTTTACTCGTTTCATTTATTTTGATTTAAATTTTTTTATGCTTTTATTAATTTGTATTATGTTTCTAGTGTTCTTTACAGCACTTTGGTCCACACTGTGGTTGTTTTAAAGTGCTTTATAAATAAAGTTGGATTAGAATTTTCTTTGTGTATACACTGATCATGCAGATGTTCATTAAAAACTCAGATTACATTCAAAGGTTGTATATAAAAACATAGAAAACTGACTAAAAGATGACTATTTTAGTAAAACACATCATTAAATTAACATTAGAACAAGCATCTATAACCGCTGTTATTTATTAAACTACATGGGTTTTACTGGTGACTTAGAAGATGGCACTACTGAGCCTCTGAACGCCCAAAAGGGTCATATCTGATGGCCATGAAATTATGACAAACTGTATTTTTCCTGAATTATTTAATATATTGATGAAATTAATGGATCAAAAGTTATTACACATTTTAAATCAGATGCTTTTTGTTGCCAGTGGATGTTTAAGCTTTTGAGGGTTAATAGCCAATAGGAGTTTCTTCCAATGTTCCTATGCACAATTGACAGTTTTGGTGGTATAGACTCATGACACTGCTGAAAGTGAGCATTCTACCACAACATAACAAAAGCCAATCTTGTTAAGAGTGTTTTTATCTTGTTGATTTACTTAGCTGAAACTCCACAAGTGACAAAAAATGTGGCCCCAGTTCTTCAACCATCTAAAATCAGTTTGACATCCTTTAGCAAAACAGACAGCAGGTGTTGAAAACATGATACTGAAGTGTATATTTTGTGTGTCTAGGATCCAAGCAAAGATCCCCGGGGCAAAGAGAAAGGAGGAGTAACCTGTCTGTCTCACCGTGAAGCTGACAGTCCAGTCCAGCTCAAGAGGCAGACAGCCCGCTCACTGTTGAAGAGCCTGGTCGTCATCTGTGGGGCGTAGTGCTATGTCATCTTGGTGTTCTCTAAAAGCATCCACTGGAGAAGCCTTCACCCTGTCTATAGCAGTCTAAAAAACACTAACACACAGTCACACGTACATAATCCTGTTTCTAGGTAGACGAGTACACCACTTGAAACAAAAAAAGAAACTGACTTTTTTTGTGTTGCTTATTATAAAGTGCATGAAGTCGAGCCTTGGGTAAATAATATTTGATATCTTTTGTGCAGTTTTTACATCACGCTACATTTTTTTTGCTTTGCAGTGCTTACCACAAACTGTACGGTTTGGCCCAAAAAAGCTAAATGCCCACAGACGTGCTCTGCTGCCAATGTTAAATACCGCTTCATGTTTCTGAGTTAGCAGATGGGGCTTCTCTCAGTATATGTCAATATATATAAATATCAAAATGATTTCCTTTTGGTGTTTCCAAGCACAAAATAATTTAACAATATGCGTCTTAGATGTGGTAATTGTAGGGTTTTTGCTTTTGTATACCCATAAGGAACAATACACACGCTCATGTTTTAGGTACTGTTGTACAACTACTATGAAGACAAGGAGTATCTGGTGATATTTAGCTTGTTTGAATAACTGTCCAACTTTGTACTATGTTCAACTATACTCTGTAGTTCTTTAGACCCTGGACTCTTTAACTATTTGCACTTACAGTATGTATTTAATTACAATAAGAAAATAAATGTACGTTGATGTATAACATCTCCTCATCTTTACTTATGAGTTCATGTTGGTGAAGATGAGCTGAATGACACCGTGGCTAAGTTTGAGGTGATAACACTGTGTGGCTCTGCACCATTTACAGTATACAGGGGAAACACTGGGCCAGACACTTGGAATGGTGAGCTATAAATACAGACCAGTCACTTCTGGCAAACCTATGTAGGAGTGAGTGTGTGTGACTTTGTGACTTGACCCATGTTAAATTTGTCACAATGAGACTGTTTGAATGATGACTGACAGGCCTCATCTGTTTCAACTATTTTTAATGACCCACTGATGCACTGTAAAATGAAGCTACAATGGATGGATCAGATCAATGATCATGAACATTCCTCACAGCTGCTTGTTTCAACACAAAACCACTATTCCAGTAATAAGTCTAAAGTAAAAGAAAATACCACTGACTCTGCTGCGCTGCTGTAACCTGCAGTCAACTTAAAAATCCTACAAACAAAATCAGTCATTAATTAAACGGCAAAACAAACATTTTCAACACAGACACACAGGTAACTGATTTTTTTTTTTTTAGCTATTGAGCAGAACAACAGGGTGTAGCTGGAAAAGAACCCCTCTGGTTTTTCCACCTCCTGGTTGAACAATGTCCATCTTCAGATAAGGATCCACCTGCAGGTTCAGTACAAATTATAAATCACACTTAAAATGTTTAATACACAAGTAGCATGTAGCAAAGGTAACGGTGGAAATAAAAGTGCAACAAATGGTTGTTGTACCTGGTTCCATTTTTCTGGTAACTTGTAGTACTGTGGAGTGATGACTTCCCTTTGCAGTTGTTTGCTGTACAAACTGAAATAAAACAAAAATAAGTGAGTACACACTGAACAGCTGAACATCAGTGACCACTGTCAGTGTGTGCATGTGACCTTGTGAGGCGCTCTCGACAGTCCTCCTGCAGGTGACTGAGCCTGTCCAGCCCCATATGCAGAGTGCCGTCGGGGCCTTCACACACGAGACGGTTTATGGCCTGGCGCAACGCATTTATCTGAAAAGAAATGGCATGTATACTTAACCTGCACTACAATCAAATCCAGGTATTAATGATGCTGTATTCCCATACCCCCCTGCAATCTGTTATGAGAGTTGATCTGCACCAGCCAGTCTACAGAAATACACATTAACCAATTAACCAACTACCTGAACACCATCAGCACAAAATGTTGACACACGTATAAGAGTTGGAGCTGCAAATCAAATGTGATGCCGATGAAGGCCAAAAGATTTAATAAATTAATGAAACTGTAAAAAGTGAGTGTGAAATAACCAAATCACAGAGGCCACAATTTTTTTGATACAAGTACAATGTGTCCCAACATATCACTATAAATTAAACATGTAAGGGACTTAAGACCCGAGGAAAGTTACTTGTGTAGTACAAACCAACAAAAATAATGTTTAACCTATTTTAGTGTAAAAATGCAAAGATCACAACTCATACAGTATGGTGCTTACAATATCTATGGACATAACTACTGTTCAAGTCCCAATTTTCTATTCCACCGCTTTGATGACAGAATAAAAATAGACTTTCCTGTTCCATCAATGTTTTCTTCATTTGAAAATAATCTGCCGGTGGGTGATGGCAGACCACCATCCAGTGCCCCCTACCATGCACTGGAAGGCTTTTCTTAGCTATTGGACAAGACAAGTAAACACTTTATAGGACACAGTGTCTGAGTACAGGTCAGCAGCCTCCAGTGTGTGTTTCAGACCAAGAGGAACCAGAGACAGGAGAAGAGAACTTGGTCAGAACACTATGACCACACTACTTATTTATACCTGATACTGCGAGTAAATTTACCTGCCTGACCAAAGTTACACATGGACCTTAAATCATCAGTACAAGAGTAATGATACACCACAATAAAAATGAGATGTTTTGATACACGGGTAATCTTCTTAGAAAAAGAAAAATACCATAACTACTTCTCCCCCCCTAGATGTTGCCCTCTGGTGGTTAAAGCCATTACCTCAGTGATGTCTTCCACATCGAACTTGACATCAAAGGCGAGTTCGATGTCGTGCTCAGGAAGGATGCCCTCTTGTGTCTGGCTGTTCCACCCCAGGCCACACAGAGCCCCTGTGTAGCATGTCCTCTCTTCGTTCGTGCTTTATTTTTACAAATGAAGGGGATGTTTTAGTAGTTGATTGCCATCTTGAAAGTGTGCAGTGTTTTTTGTTTGTTTTTTTTTTGTGCGTTTGACTTACCGTAGTTCCATGACGGGGGTGAAGAGCATGGTTGTGAGTGCAGGCAGACCGGGGATATCTGGCATGAGGGTGGTGTCCCTCAGTAGAATATGTGTTCCTATAAGTACAACTGCAGTCAGAATATGACCACCTGGAGTGATCCATAAGACCAAAA
Organism: Ostorhinchus rueppellii; assembly: GCA_030068375.1. NCBI lineage: Eukaryota > Metazoa > Chordata > Actinopteri > Kurtiformes > Apogonidae > Ostorhinchus > Ostorhinchus rueppellii. Next base: position 2,690,961 of record JAQQZY010000016.1, read on the forward strand.
CATTGCTATATTTTATATTATAATATACATAATTTAATATTAAAATATACATGATTCTTAAGTCTTTACAGTTTATTTTGTTTATATTGTCAACAACAAAAATTAAAACGTTCAAATGCCTTCATTTACTTTATTTTCATCATGTATATTTGATCATTACAGTTGATGTAGTGTTTTACCCCTAAATTTCCTATTTTTATTCAGACAACATTTTTAACTCTTTAGCTAATGTGTGTGCAAACCTGACGTTTACATACTCAAGTAAATGCCACATTTAACCTGGAAGATGGTGTTTGTCTTCATTTTGTAGGGATTTGTAATGATTGTGTATGTGCTACCTCTCGAGCTGACAGACACGATCCCAGCAACCAACATCCTCTGAAATTTGTACTGAGGATTTTCAATCACTGCCAAGGAGTTTATGCTGGTCCTGTCAATTACCACTGCCCTGAAGAGAACAAGTTGATGAGAGTGAGGGGAGGAGATGTTACCTGACCAGTTTCAGTTGTTTTTTGTGAATGTGACGCTAACTTGTAGAAGGTCTTGTGGCTTATGCTGCGGAAGTTGGCCTTATATGGAGTGCTTGGTCCATGCAGTTGAACCTGTGGTGTTACAGGAAGATAAATTCAGAGGTCATGTACTCATTCTTTAGCCACAAGAGTAATCACTGTGCTGTCCCTGTTGTAGGAGTCAGACTGGGTGTGACTATGTTTTACAACCACAAGAAGAACACAAGAGTGAGATGATGAAGTGGCTCCATCTCCTGGACAAACTAACAAAAACAGACAGTTCAGGTGCGACTCCAACACACACACATTTGCAAGTATCAGGATCTAAAACTCGGCAGGTCTTTCTGAAATGGTACACTGTGTACCAATGGGGTAATGATTTGGAGCATTAAAAAGGCAAGAGGCAACACGTCCTGTATCATAAAATGCATTAGTTAGCTTGTTATTCATATCTTATTTAATGTTGAGTGGCTTGTTTTATTTTAGATTTACTCTTCCACTTGTAGTGTTAACAAATGTCACAGCATTACTGCTACTTTGAGCCAAATGTTTCACAGGGTACACTGCAGTCAAATGAACCTTGTGCTGCACAAAGATGAATTATTGTGGTAAAACTTTCAATCACACATTTTCATACAGAGGAAAAATGTAGACAACACAGTTTACTCTGAAAGCAAATGGAACATAACTAATATCAACAATCTTCTATGTAGCAAATGACTTCACATGGAGTTATTTATATATGTGTGTGCACCTATATGTTAAATAGCTGCAGGGAGTGATGATTCCTTAAGTCTAGACACCTGGAATAAAAGTGACTTGCCTGACTGAAATGAATACATGTTCATGCAAAAAAGGTGTTTGAAATTCAAATGAAAAATAAGATTATATTGTAGTTTTTTTTATGTTAAAATGGGAAATGGATAAAGAAAAAAGTATAGCTGAGGAACTGGCGTCAAAGCCAAACGTCTGAATAATTCTCAGTCACTTCACTATAGTTTTAGAAAAGTTATGTATTAGACTATTTTAGATTATCAGATTTTTTTCAGGTCTTAGTCTGGCTGTACACATGTGCTGCAGGATACCGTTTATCTTACCTTTGCCTTGGAAAAGGACTGGCGGCTCTTGGAAAAGTAGTCAAGCAGGTTGTCAATGAGCTCCTTCTCCTTTCTCTTTCGCTCCTTCCAGAAGCTGCTGACCACATTCGGTACACATGTCCCCATCTCCATGTCCTTGTACAGGGACATCAGTATGTCGTGGCTTTGCTTCAAGCACAGGAAAAAAAAGCACACAGCAGTAATAGAAAAATCCTTTACATCAAGTCTACAGGAGCTGAAGGATTTTTCTACAAAAGCTGGTTTCAATCTTTTACTGTAAAATTCAGGAAACCTTCACTGATTTATAGAGTCAATAAGGACCAGCAACCTAAAAACCTAACCGAATCAAGAACTCAAAATGCTTAGTCACCTTGGAGTCATAGCTCTCCTCAACCTTGACAGCATGACCTTCCCGAACCAAGATGTCTACCACGCTGGTGTTTTTCATGTCTATGATGGTGAGCAGCTCCACACGCATGATGTTGTGAACAATAGAATACAGAGACACAATGAGCGAGTTGCCCTTCACCAGTATGGTGAAGCGGTCACGGGCAAGGCTACTCCACTGGTTCCCCAAGATCATGGACTGGGCTGACGGTCGCATCCCAGTAACTTGGAACTCCTGGGCCTGATAAAACATGCAAGCCATTTTTGAGTTATTCACTTTGAGTTATCTGAACTATTCTTTGTCCGTCTGAAGAGTGAAGAACATGTATTCATCTACCTGGAATGGGTGAGACAGGAGGTCAGAGGGCAGCTCTCTGAGACTGCTACAAGTGACAACTGCTGTATTGCCAAAGTCCAGGAAGAACACCTGCACAACACACAGTTAATACTGTGCAATGGTAGTTAAACCAATGCCATACACTGCTGTTCAGAATATCATAATGCAAGTCTCACAGGAGTCTAAGATAATTAGCTCCATTTTGCTTGAGTCATTTTAAACCTGCAGGAATAGAGATGACAGAATACGAATTCCTTTGCTGCATAAAAATAAAAGTCAACACAATTGATGATGTATATGGGATGATGATGCAGACCATTCAAACTAAAGGAGACAGATGTTTAACAAGAGTACTACTTATTGTAGGCAAAACAGCTCTGACAAGTGGCTACAACCAGATGCACCACAACTTGAAGATTAGTTAAGAGCAATCTATGAAATCTACATAACGGAGAAGTGGTCTTTTCATTAAAAGTAAAGCAGGATAACTTTATCAGGGTTTCTGCAGGTATCAGCAAAAATAAAATTCAATGCCACTTTAAATGAATTTAATGCCCATGTCCAAATGCAGATACACTATACACACACACACACACACACACACACACACACACTTACCGTTGACAGGCTTTAACCAGGTTCTTAATAGTTCCTCCTTCAATCACTTCTGCTGAAGTTTGCATTTTCCATTTTTCCCACATTTGCAAATATTCCCTCCACTCTTTCACCACAGCATGAGCATGCTCACAGCACATTGCAATCCATGCAACCTATGTTGTGACTTCGTGTATGGGTAATAAACATTAGCCAATTAAAGGGTTCTGCCTATCAATCATCATATTATAATTCTGATCAAAATAATTAAATGTCTATATAATCAAAATTGTGAACAACAATGCTTTTTTCCCCATCAAATGTATTACATTTTTTAATGCAACTGGACATCAAATTTAATGCTTTTTAATGCCATAAAAGGCCTTGATTTTCAATCAATCTATTTAATGGCCTTTAATACTTTTTAATGACCCTTAGAAACCCTGTTTATGGAAATGTGGTCAAAATGGATTGTATACGTCACCCCCCATTAAAGCCAGATTTAAGTTAATTGGAAATGCCAAGTTATATTTGTTTTGGTTGAATGTAATGGAGTTGAAACTTATATGTATTTTGAAATAAGAATAGTGAAAAAAAAAAAAAAGGGGGGAAATGTGAGATCTTTTTGTTCTAATGTATGATATGTAACAAAATATAACCCCCCCAAAAAAAAGGAAAACTTATTTTAAGATTTGTTTTTTGTTTCTAAAGAAATAACTGATATGCAGGGGTGCACATAATATTTTTGGTCTTGTTCTCAGGGGAGAACCTTGGGTTGTTGCTGAGTCCTCACATTTTTAAATACATTTTTCCCAAGCCCACCTCACAGGAGGAACGAAATAGATGGATGCTCGGACAATGTTACATGTACTTTAATTTCAACTGAAAATGAAGAGAAGCAGTGCAACAGAATGTCTGATCTTTAAAGCCTTGTAACTTTCACATAATAATGGCGTTTCAAGCTCTAAATGTGCTCATATCTGCTTTTTAACACTGAAACCACTGAACACCAAATGAAATGGCAACTTTTAAAGCGCTTACAATAGTTACTATTGTAAGCGCTTTGGTTAAGTACCATTGTCCTACAGAATGTGATCATCCTCATCCTTGTTCTGACTTTCTTCCTCTATTTCACAAACAGCAGAGGATGTTTATGTACCAGGCCGACTCCTTTCTCCTTGGTTCAGCCTGTGATTAGCTGTTTGCATCCACAAGGCAACAGCTGGAGTCGGTTCAATGGTCTCAGTGGTGAACGTAGACAACAGAATGGGCATTAGAGATGAGGGGAGACTGATAGGCAGGATCTGTACTTACTTTTTATGATATTCAAATGTGAAAATCCCCTTTCACATGCAGCACTGCTCAAGGGCAGTGTAAGGGACAAGAAAAGAACCCTCTGAATGTTAGAATAACTGTCAGGATTGTTGGTCTTCACTACATTCACCAGGTCGTGCACAGAAGAGGCTGCCAAATGTTTTCCAACTTGCTTTAAACGCATCCACTCTCTTAAAGTGGAGTCTTTTGGCACTTTTCCACTGTGAACCCTATTCGGCTCTACTCGGCACACCTCTACCCACTTGTCGGACCGGCACGGTTGTGTTTCCACTGCCAGCCGTTACTAGTCGGGACTAGTTGAAGTGGGTGGAGTTGGCGGAGTGGACACAGCAGTGCCGTTGTTTTCAGGCGACTAATAAAGTGTTACACCGCGGTCAGTAAAGTAAACAACAACGATGGAGGCACTGGATGCGGTAATGCTGCTGTAGTTTATTTTTAAGGAAAACGCCTAGACAGACAGCAGGTCTGTCTGTCAGGTGATTATTTCAGATCGGCAAGTTTCGTCGCGTACGACAACATTTCCTCTGACAAATCGGTGGACAGCACTGTTCACGTGACATTTTAGTGCCAGCTCGGGACGGCTAGACCCACCTCTGAAACAGGTACGAAAAATCTTAACGGGTCCCAGGTCCAACCCCCAGTAGAAAAGGGCCATATTGGGGTAGAGTCGAACCGTGCCGAGTAGAGCCGTTACGAAAACCTGCAGTGGAAAAGGGCCATTTGTCAACAGACATGATGCCCTCGTATTTTTTCCAGGGATGTTACTGAGAGTTGTGTTGCCATAACAGTGCAGATCTTTCAAGAGGCCAAGTTGTTTCATCAAAAATCAGAAACTTTTCACATGATTTTAGGGATTCATATCTGCATTCAAACTCATGAACTAGAGCTCTCAAAACATTGATCTTGTCCCTATCAGCATGCCACCCAGTTTCTTTCCTGAAGTTGCCCTCAGTCTCCATCATTAGAGTCAACTGTCCAACAGCAACCATGAGCTCATCTTTGCATTCACCAATAGTTAGATTCTCTTGCTGAAACTTGAGGGAGGTGAACTTTAAAATGTTTCCAATATCCAGAATGTTGGCTCGAAACCAAAAACGCTCTGTGCAGATCTCTTTAAGGCTCATGTCACCATTTGTTGCTACTTGAATCTGAATGGCAGGTAACATTCTCCATATTTTCAACAGAGTCTCCCGTCTCCATGCAGACCATCTGATATTGTGAAACTTTCCTCATTTGCAAAAAGCTATGCCTTTCTCTTCACAGTCTCTTTAGTTGTGCAATTCGTTTTGCACCCCCTTTCTTTAAATAAAATAAACAGTAGACGGATTAAATGACTCGCAGTACGGAAGTGCGCGATTGGCAGACTTGGTGCAGATCTTGAGGGTGTGGGCGGTGCACGGAATACGCACAAGGGAATCCCTGAAGTCCACCATCTGGCGCAATTTGGGAACAACCCCATTGTACATTCCAACATTGACAGTGGCTCCATCCATGCATACCAAGACCAGCTTTGTCTTCCAATACGTTAAACAGCAAGCGTGGAACAGTTTCACCGGTCCGTCCATTATGTCCTGTGCTGGTCGAGTCGCTCCCAGATTAATTAATCCAAGGAAATCTGAGTTGAAATGTCCATTGCTGGACACAGACACAATGCACACAACCTCCTGATCCGTTTTTGTTACATCTTCTGATCCATCGAAGAGCACACCCCAGAATTCAGCAGTTTGCAGCTTTTCTCTCACATATGAAGTTATTCTCTGTGCGATGCACTCCATGATGCGGCTACCCCCTTCTCGAGAATGATACAGACTTCCGACGACAACTCCAAGCCTCTTCAGAAGCAGAATATCTTCCTTATATGAATGTATAAAATGTCCATGTTTCAGTTTGTGAAAGGCTAAAAGAAAAACATTACTCAACGCTTGACGTTCTTCATTCAGTTTGTCTTTCCGTTTGTTGCGTGGACCACTGGGCCTCTGCTCTTGGCTGCATCTGTTTTCATCAGCAATTGCTTGAACAACTTTCTGGTGCTCTCTGCTATTGGTATGCTTATCAAAAGCTGGATGACTCAAGTTTTTAGTACCTGTATAAAAAGGCACCGTTTCTGTCCGCCAGAATGGGATTTTCACAGTGTATTCTGCATCACATCTCTGTGTGTTCATCCTTCGCTTGAAGCTAGCTGACGTCCTGCAACCACTTTTCCAAGAGCACGTGATTTTTTGATGTTCGGACTCAGTGTGGCATTTCTTTGGGGGTGGAGGAACACCAAAGTAATTGCTTAATGGTGCTTGCTTCTTAGACGTTTTGATGACATTCTAAAACAATGACTCATATGCCTATCTGACGTCTGTGTTTGATAAATTTCATGTTTTATCGTTGATTTTTCAGACACGATATACAAATATGCTAAGTTGTTTTTTTGTTGTTTATGACAGAGTAAAACAAAAACAAAGTGTATTCCCAAATGAAAAAAGATAAAGGAATAAAAAATAAAGTAAACCATTTAACCTAACTACAGCCAGTATAAACCAGTAATGTTTGCAGATCCCTAAGGTAATACTTCCTTATTCTTATTATCTTTCATTCTCTTTGTAAGATTTTTTTTTGTTTTCTGAATACCAATGGCTTTCAGAAAAATTCCTAATACAATGTGGTGCAACCTGTAGCTATAATGTTCAGTGCATTATAGGCATGTATGGAGTGGACTCAAACAGTTAATTTACCACCAGGAAATTGCCAACAAATTAACAAAATTGGCATGACATTTCATACACAAATTACACCTCCGAACAGATGCATTATAAGAGTAATGAGGGATTGGATCACTACTCCTCCAGGAGGGTTTTCTATACTTTACAAAACAGTGTTATTTACCTCTACAGAGTTCCCACGCACATGCAGGATCTTGGCTCGGTAGTACAGACACTCCTCGCTGGCCTCCGAAAAAGGGGCCAGGCAAAGCAGGTTTGGATAGAGTGATACAGCAACAGGATGAAGTGTGCGATGGTTTATCTCTGTAGTCAGGTGGCGTTGTTTCTCCAAGCTAGCATCATCAGCCTGGAAGCCCCAGAAATGACCCACTTCCACCACCTGTACCACGTATCCACATAAAGAGAAAATATACATCCTTTAGTGACAGACAGATACAACATAAATCCAGTAAGGATGGATGTAAGGGATTGACCTCAGTAATGTTGACTATAAACACCCGGTTGGGGGGAATCTTGTCCGGATCAATAATGCAGCTCACCACATCCACTGGGGAGACAGTCTGGTTCTGGAAGTCTACATTCACCCTGTGCAGTAATGGCAAACAAAATCTAACCAGTGTTGTTTTTAGATAAATCTTCTACGCATTGAGGCCTTCAACATATGGATATGCATATAGCTCGTCGGTGTAATGATATTGCAGAAACAACAGTTAAAAGGGAAGGGAACTAACTAAAAACAGTCACTTATTTAATTGCATTTTGTGGCACAACTAATGATGGGTCAATGCCACACTTTCTGTTGTCAGAGGATAGAGAAAGACGTTACAGTGGCCTCCGCCCCAATCCTTCCCTCTGTTCCCTCTGAGTTCAAGTGATGGCTGAGAGTCATGCAGAGTGCCAAGATGTCAGATTACATTAAGGCTCAGTGAAGGGACACTAACCAATGCACCCTGTGGTGCAAGCTCCACTTTCCAAAAAGACAATCCCAGTTCTCAAAAACCTTTGTTCTTTCATATATATTTAAAGTCTTTTTAAATTTATACAGCAACCTTTTCACTGAGATGAGCGAAAAGAGCAACATCTACTTTGTATTATGTGTGGACAGAACAGTACCGTGAATATTTCATATTTGTTATTCCTCTGTTCCCCACACACATCTCTATCTGATCAATGGGGTAGACAGACAGTTCCAGGGTGTGATTCTGCTGATCCAGGAGGAGAGCAAGGGACACTTCAGGCAGCTCCCCTGAGTTCTGGGATGTCCTGTAGAACTCCACATATGCTCTGTGTACATATAAGTACATACAAAATCAGACATTAACAAACCTACTATATTTTGTTCTTATGTCCTTCATAAAAATGGTTTGAGTCAGTCAAGTGCTAAAGCACTATGCCTAGGTTTGCTTCAGATATCATTAGTACCTGGAGCTCTCAAAAGAAATGGTTTTGACCTGGCCACACAGGCGGAACATGGACTGCAACTGTTTGTAGTACAGGAAACTGTAAGGAGGGAGGTTCCTCACCTGGAGACAACATGTAATTTGACATGACTTAAGTACTGTTCAAACTTTTAGGAATGGGGCTGTGTACGCCATTTATCCATAGTTATGTTTTCCTTTAGGTAGCTTAAATATAATTTTTCCTGACCCAGTCCACATCAATGGTTTATTCTAGAACCCCACTGGTACTCCAGTTTATTGGCCAGAATCTACTACATAAAGACCATGAATAAGTATCTCATACCTCAACTTAACCTAACATACATATAATGTGTACAGTAAGATGACAATTTCAGCCTTTCAATTGTTGATGATGTCATTAAAGAATCTGAGCCAGTTATTTTTTAAGGTTATCACCAACATTTTGGGTCATACCATCACTGTTGTTCTGTGGTTAAAACCACTCAACTCTCTGGAGGCCAAGTCTTCATCTATATCCCCTTGAACAAAGTAGTTGGGGTAGTAGGCACCTGCAATTACCACCTAGGAAAAAAAGAAAAGTGTGACCACTTCTATCGGGATGATCAAATACTGGATGAATATTCAGCTGTGGACAGCACTGAATCTAACCTGCAGAATGAACTTCTGTCTGTGCACACTGGTGTAGTCAGAGGGTTGAGTGTCATCTGGCACGAGCATGTTGAACTGAGCAACTCGCTTCTTTAGATCCTCATACAATTCTGCAACCTGGACAATGAAATATTGCTGAGGACAGCTGAACAAATACATTTTACACTTAAATTTTAGAATAATGCAAAAAGAAAGTTTTCAGGCAGTTGGACTAGTAATGAAAATGTCAATTCTAATCTGATTCCAGGGACTAAATATTTACACACAGATTGTATCGGTTGGACTTTAACACCAGAGGTAATTTAATGAAAGTAATTACCCTGATGCACAGACAGCACAGGAAACTTAAGATTGTTACGTATCTTTAACTGTTATCCAAGGAAGAGGGATGACAAAAACATACTGTTATGTTTCCCACTGAAATGAGTCTGAATTATGCTCCTTGGTTTTTAATACCTCCCTGATTCTCTTAATCTGAATGAAGTTCTCTCTTCCCCAATCGAGCTCGTCCTGAGAGGAAATAACCGAACAAATAAAAACTTGCATTTAAATAAGAAACAAAGAAGAGGACAGAGTTCTGTTGTGAGTTATTAAAGGAATACTCCACCCAAAAATGAAGTAAGTCAGTCACAGCCTCTCCCAGAGCTAGAACAGTGTCGAAAATATGGTTAAAATCCATTCACTCACTGTCCTGTTTTAGGACCAGTGCTTTTAGCTTTAGCTTAGCGCAGTTGCTGTAAACCTCCGGTGTCAGTTAGCATGTCCTCCAAAATAGTGACCGAGACGTCCATTTTTTTTTTTCTAAATATACCTAGGGAGCCAGGTGTTCAGAACAAGTACAAATCATAATGCAAAATCGAACAAGGCTATTACCTGGGCAGATATTTACTTGGAACTATA
>JAQQZY010000016.1:2718520-2733879 GCA_030068375.1 Ostorhinchus rueppellii
ACACACACACACACACACATACATACACACACACACAGTTTATGGTTCTAGTAGAACATTACCAATTGGGGCAGAACAAAATGGCAAAAGAAGTTTTTTATGATTAAAAAAATGTCAAATTTCCTCAAGTTTAACAAAGGATTTTTATCCTGATTTGAAGTTGAAGAAGCCAGACATTTATTGATGTTTGAAGTTATTCAAAGACAAACCTGATGTGACATCACAAATAATTGATATGTTCATATCTTAAAAGTGGAGATGAAACCTGTGCAGGTCTGTCTATTCCACTATTTGGTGTCATTTCATACTTTGCTCTGAATTCTGCCTCTGACTGCTGAGCCAGCCCTACAGCATGAAGGCTGGGAGGGCATTTCCAGCTGCTGCTTCTTCCCACTCGCTCCAAGCATAAAGGGGGGGGGGTTATCCTAACAGCAGGCACAAACCCTGACGGCGCAAAGATGAACCCAAACACAACACACACAGCTTGTGTGCACACATGCACTGTCGCCCTCTCCCTTTCTCTCCAATGCACACATTTGGTGCAAGCTACAAAGCAGCAGACCTCATGACAAAGCTGCACAGAGGAGAGTGGGGTGAAAGGAGAGAAGAGGTGACAGCTCTTAGTCAGAAAACTCGGTGTGACTAATTCTCCTCGAAAAAGTCTGCCTGACAGGCACAACAGGAGTGATGTTAACAAGACAGTAACTACAGCATAGAGAGACGAAGCTTCAGACAACCAAGACAGCAGAGGATTGCCGCCAACACACCGGTTCTCTGCTTCTTTGATGGAATTTAATGCAAAAAGATGCAGTCCAAAGCAAGTTGAAAAAAGAAGTTTACAAGGACTGACCAGTGGGGATAAAGATAAAGACCTGGAAGTTGTATTTTATGAAAAGTTTACTTTTCCTTTGGTATCTCAATCTTCAGTGACAGTTTTGATCTGTAAGTAAAAGCTCTTTATCTTTAAACCTTCTGCTACTTACTTAGCTAGATGTTAATATGCAGAAAGCTCCTTTAGGTGTGTGGAACACTCAGCTGGGGCTACACTATCAAATGCAGAGTTCACCCATGTTTGAAAAAGTCAATATTTTGAGTTTTATAGTGAGTAACCTCTGACCCTGCAGGCTTTAAGCCATCTGAATCCCAGGTGGAAACTGTCTCAAATTCACCAGACTGGAGAACAAGCCAAATACACACAGCTGGGATGTTATCAGTTACTGAATATGACTTGATATGGTATGATATATAAGGCAGTCATACAACCTACCACAGAAATTATGTCGACTTAAAACGGTCAATAGGCTACAGAGAAGTAAATCTCAATAAGCCAAATTTTTTTTTTCTTCGTAACTGAAAAGTACAAGTTAAGATTTACAACCAAGACAACATTTTGGTCAAAACTAAAAATGGTTACTATTATTTGTAATAATAGCTTTGTTGGCACCATCACAAAACCAGATATTTCTTCATGTTAAAATGTAGTAGAAAACATGTAGTTGGAATGCCTCACGATCCAGAATAACAAATACTGTAATTATTCTTCAGTTCCAGTTCATCAGGACCATCTGCTTTGAGTGCCATGCCCCTGTTCAGCTGGTTGAAATGGCAGCATGAAACAAGAGGACAGTCTGAGGATGAAACTCAGCCTCTGAAGTCTCAGGGGAGCTTACCCAGCCGGATGTTGATCACAGAGCTTTTGTGGCATGTGGAGGAACGAGAACGGCTGGCAAGGGAGCTGGAGCGTGAGCACAGATTGGCCCATGCAGCCCTGGGACTGAGATGGTTTCAGAAATACCCCAGGTTACGGACCCTCATCCCGACATCCGAACTCCACCAGCTGGAATTTCTGTGTGCCCAGATCCCACCCATCCACACCGCCACTGTGCTTTCCAGGTGTTTTAGAGCATCCGTGCCGTGTTTCGTCCTAACATTATTGTGCTGTCAACACTGGCTTGCTGGTATTGCATTAATACAAGGGCTGACAGCAGGCAAAGCAGAGAAGACCCAAAGGGAAAAGGAGGCAGGGCAAGCTGCCAAGAAAGCCATTATGTGTTACTGTCACAAGGGCAGGCAAAGTGTGGTGTGAACATGTGAAGGTGAAGGATGCCCCGTTAGGCTGAGTAGAGCCAGACTGCAGGGTTTCCATTCATTGTCTCTATGTTTGCCTTAGTTATATAAAAACTGTCTGCAGAGTTGTTCTACATGGTTAAGCACAATGACCTACTTATTTTTCACAACACCATTTCTGGGTCACTACTGTGTGCTTCCATAATCATATAAGCAAACAAAAGCATATTTAATATACTTGTTCTAATGTGTGTATTTTTAAGGTTCAAGACCTGCAGATAAGTCCAAGAAACACTTGTCACTTAAATACAGCTTTCATTAGGGCTGCACAATTTGGTGGAAAAAAAATCATATTACAATTAGTGTTAAGCTCAGAGTGACTGAACCCACAATAACAAACAACAAGGACTGGGTGATAAAACCCTAATATAATTTGAAACCACCAAAAAAAAAAACAAAAAAAAAATCCTTTTTGACAACATAAATTTTTCTTTCACTTTTTTTTTTAAAACACATTGTTGTTCATATTAAATTTACTCAAGCATATATAAATATTCAGTAAATTTTTTTATTAATTGTTTTGAATTTGTGTTAGACATGATCTACCCATTACAAAGAATTTAACATAATCAATAACCATTGTTTAGGCTATTCTCGTCTTGGTGAATAAAACCGCACTCAAATTTTCTTTGTTAAAAAAATAAATAAATCGCAAAGTCAAGGACCACAGAAGTTGTTGTCTTGATGCATCTTTTAGGCTGTTTTGTTTTATTTTTGTAGTAATGGTAGCCTAGTCTTTAGCTTCTACACCATTTTAATTTTGTAATTTTTTTTTTTTTTACTAATTATTTAAAACACAATTTGATTTCAACTTTTTCACTAAGAAAAATGGTATTTTCTCCGAAATTAATTATAATTGTGATCGTTAAACAGTAAGCAATATGAAAACACTTATGATAAAAATGTAATACTAATATTGGAGAGCTCTACATGCAATACATACATGCATACATATAAAACAATAGAGGACCAATTACTTTTTTTTTGCAAACATTTCCATGCTAGCCTTCTTGTTGGCATCTAATTCACCTCATCAACACCCCTGTCTAGTGATTTTAGTTATTTTATTAAAGGTGATGATAATAAACCCAAAATGTGAGATGCTACCAATGTACTATATTAATCTGGTGTCAATTCAAGAACTGTGTGATAATAGTGTTGGGTCCATTTTTGTTTTTTTTCAGATTCCGTGAGGTACTTGCCACTAACAACATAAGTCCGTGGGAGCTGGCATCTGTCTTCAAGCAGGTGCTACGGGACTTTCTAAGCCAAAAGGAAAATTATGAAAAAAACAGCATGGCAGTCCAGCAACCTGAAGTCCGACCAATGGAGACCTGGACAAGTCGCTACAAAATGAAGCAGGGCTTTGTCACACCAACTGTCCCAAACTGTGGGGACCACCCATTCGAAGAGATCCCAACAATTTCTGGATATGTGGACCGTGTCATGCGCCACTCCGGCTCATTTGTAGTCACCAGAGACTGGGACCTACCATATTATTATCCAGTTCCTCTGAGACCCAAAGGGGCACACAGCACTTCTCTTTGAGAGGACACACTACTCAGTGTTTCCATATAATGGAGACATGATGCAAAGATTATTTGTAGTAGGTGTAGATATATCATTGCATGAGACCAAAATGTTTAGATTACTTGAGGCAAGTTAATAAAACTTTGATAATTTTTGTTCCTTTTCTCTATGGGTTTATGTGAAAATTAGGGATATATTTCTAGTCAAAGAATACAGTATGTGAAAAACATGTTAATTTATCTTTGGCTCATTGACATAATTAACAAAAACCCATGACAGGGTTTAATTTAGACGTTACATCTTTCTTTCCTTCTTCAGCCATAATTATTTTCACTGTAATTTTTGTCTATGAAAATGCTGCACTGTTGGACAATCTGATTGGGGACATTAACAAAACAAAAAAAACAAAACACAAAAAATCAGCTTAAAAATAATTTTTAGACCACTGTGATAAAACAACATGTCAGCAATTTTCATAATTCTGATAAATGCAACTATCAGGGTTTTCTAAGGTGAAAAGAGGGACAAAAATCTGGCAAAACACTTTAAGTGTATACTTTATTTACATCAATTGCAACTTAAACCTAATATTCTCAATAAAACACACAACACTGGTGTTGAAGAACAGAACATGCCATGGAAAGACTTTTACATTTAACACCTTCAGCTCGTTGGTCTAATAATTACTCCAAAATTTGTACACATTTAAAAAATATCAAATATGTCTAAAGTTTATTACACTTAATCGTAAAATTAAATGTGGATGTTAAATCTCAAACTAAATTTATATTGATGAATTTCCTGTCACATGGGTTGGTAATGAACTTCAGGCACTTTTTGCTGCTCTTCTGAAAAACTACAAAATTGAAAACGCTATGCACACTGAAAAAGCTAATCAATAGGTAGCTTCCTGAGAAGCTTGGATAAGTAATGTACACTCAAACATCTAGAAAGCTCTAGATAAAGCTTTTTTTCCCCACAGATGTGTGCTGTGAGCTGTAATTATCCAGACCTGATAAAATAATACCCCAGGTGTGGTGAGAAGGGTGGGGCTAGGATGCTAGCTAGCTAGCACGTGTTAACATTTTCTGTCATCGAATTTGCTCTTACCCGGCTTCTTTCGACGGGACTTCCTCCGTTTTTCTCTCAGTTACTTCATCTGTGAGTTTAATCTTTAAATGAAACGGATTTCCCGACGTGAACCAGTCCGATATTTGTTCTGCAGTGTACACTTTCTGCGTGTCGCCGTCCATTGCAATGTCTTAATGGTTAGCAAATGGACTGGGGGGCGCGTGACACGTGTAGTGAGGGAAGGGTTTGACGTCGCCACCTAGTGGCGCACAAAAATATTGCGTTTAAACCAGGGGCCACATTCAACTAGATTTGGTCTGAAGTGGGCCAGACAAGTGAAATAATAACACAATAAGATATAAATGTCAACTCCAAACTTTTCTCTGTTTTATAGTAAAAGAAAAGTAAAATTAAACAATGAAAATGTTTACATCTACAAACTATCCTTTCAAACAGTGTGAATAATATGAACAAACTGAAAAATAAGTGTAATTTTAACAATATTATGCTTCAGTTTATCATTTCAACATGTTCATTATAACTTACAGACACAGTGGATCTACAATTACACAAAACATTAAGTAACAGATTGAATATTGTTAAAATTGCACTTACTTTTCTTAAGACATTTCAGGTTCTTTATATTTGTTCACATTTACATTTTTTTGTGAAATTATTATACTTTATTTAGTGTCAATAGATGAAAATATTGACCTTTACAAAGAGAAAAATTAGGAGCTGTGAGTATTTATAGGTTATTATGATAGTATTTTACTGATCTGACCCACCTGAGATTGAATTGGTCTGAATGTGGAACCTGAACTAAAATGATTGTTAATACGATAATATCTATTTTTGCATTTCATAAATTCATCCCAAGGGCCGGACTGGACTCTTTGGTGGGCCGGATTTCTACCCCGGGCACATTTGACATCTGTGGTTTAAACCCTTATTCTGAAAAAGACCAAATTTGTTATCAGCTTCATTACGGCCAAACATTTCTGTAGAAGTGTTGTGCTATGAAAAATTGTTTTAAATTAAGGTTTTAATTGGTGGAAGATGTCTCACCATGTTATCTCAGCCTACATCTTTTGCTCCCCTAATACTTTCTGAATAAGTTAGGTTTTTTTTTAATATTTACTCAGATCCCAAAAACCTGATATTTCCTTTGATGCCTGTTTCTGACCCGAGATGTGGATTTTTCTGAGGAGAATCATTTTGTATGAGAGGATCTTTGTCTTTACTACATCATAACCTGCAGAAAATACATGCACATGTACAAAGAATCCTAACCCGGAGTAATATTGCTATATCTCACATGTTATTTGGAAATGCTTTAATGGTTTAATTCACAATACCCCAATGGCATGTCTGACAGTCACAGTCAGAACACTATTTGGAATTACCCTGGAATAATGCTGAACATACAAAGCTGCATACTGGGTTCCACCATATTTCAGGGTTTATAATTCCCTTAATCATTCAGATCCCTGATGTACATGAATAGAAGTGTGTGTTAATTATTGAATCAAAACTAATCTACCCTTTTCATTATCCTACTGTTATTTTTAAATTCTCTTAAAATACTGATAACTTAAAACTATTAAGCTAATAAACTACTTTTAACATACCAAAAAAAAAAAAACCTACCTGACCGCCCCTAGACATTCAATGAGTTTTTTTTTTTTCCAGAGGCCTGACAAAAAAAATTCTGTAAGAAAATAAAATGGAACGCAATAATAAACTCCATGCCTTTTAAAGTTCTCATGACTGTGGGAGAGAAAGACAAAATACAGTATGAAATGTATATGACTCACATCTGGGGGGAAAAAAAAAAAAGTTTAATAACAGTATAAAAAAAACATACATATTTAAAAAAAAAAAAAAAGAAAAAAAATAGACACTGATCACTATTTTATGGATAAAAACAAACAACACAGATAATCACTACAGCAACAGGAAAATAAACAAATTCTGTTCACAGTTTTCACAAGGACATGTCATACAACATTGTAATCGCATCATGCAGTGTGAAAATAACTGGTCTGACCATAGAGCACTGGACCGAAAAATATGGAGTTTGTCACTACATGTGCATTTCTGCTGCAACAGGTAATCGCTGGAAAGTTGTAAAGGAGTTCAGGAAAAAAAACAAAGTGGCATATATAGGTACATATGACAAAGGACAATATCATTAAAATATAACATCTTGCACAATTAATGCAAAAAGATTAAAAAAAAAAAAAATCATCAACTACAATGTCTTTGAATTTGAAACCATCTAAAAACAATTACCAATTCAATAAAAAGGTACAGCCTTTAAAACAAAAAGTCCCTTCTGTTTGATGCATTTATAAAAAAAAAATTAAAAAAAAACAACTTTATATCATATCCAATGGTAGACTTCCTGTGTTGTCTCGCAGAATGCTAACCTCTGATCGCAGCTTCTCATTTTCCTTTGGGAGAAAAAGCAAAAAGGTGATTTTTTTTTTTGTATTAATGATATTCAAATATGTTTTAGTGACAGAAAATAGTGTTATACCTCTTGAAGTTTGGTGTTGTCCTTTTTTAACTTGACCAGATATTCAATCCTCTGTTTGTGATTTTTATGGCCCACAAGTTTTCCATTCTCCTCAGAAAGCTGAACATTCTGCTTACGGAGAACTTCATTCTCCTGATAAAAAGAAAATGCCATGCATCAGTACAGCTCACTTTTTATCTTTTTTGCCAGACGAAATACCAGCTGTAATTCCACATCTGTGATCTGTGTTAAATTTCCCACATACAAAATAACACACTCACACCACATGTGCAAGTGACCTAAGATAACTTGAGTTGATTATCAAGTGATCACAAACAGCAGTGCAGTGCAGTACACAGTTCTCCACAGCAAGAGGCAAAGGCGTAAAGGATTTTAGCGTGAAGTATTCAACTGCATCACACTTGAAGGGCTACATAGCTCCTGGTCACTTCTATTCCTGAAAAACACACTATCTACTCCACGTCTCACCTGGAGCAACTTCTCCTCATCATAAACCCTCTGACTGACATCTCTCAGCTCTAAACAGCGGTTCCTCAGCTCAGTGGTGAGTTCTTGTACACAGGTCTGAGACTGGGCCAGCATCGCCTCCTGGGCCTTCAATCTAAACCACAGGAATGAAAGAACATGTACCCTTTAAAACCTCAAGTTTTATACAGTGCAATCTGAACAAAATACATATTAATTCAGTGCCTACCTTCTCTGAGTGTCAGAGAGCTGCTGCAGTAATTTGCTCTATAAATAAACAACAGCAAATTAATAATTACTTATCAAATAATATATGAGATTAAACTTAAAGCTATTTAAACCACCTTAGAAGAAAGATACAAACCTTATCTGCCCTCTCTTCCTGTAGCTCTTTCAGTATGGACTGTTTAATAGCCTCATTCAACTCACTGAAATAAAAAATCCTTTGATTATTATCTAGTTTATTCATTATTTTCCCAAACATACTTAATATTTGGATATCAGAATAAAAATTAAAAAAAAAAAACTCAACCCATTTGAATCTCCATTCTGTGTCATCTGGCTCTGCTTGGTATAAAATTGGTCAAGTAAAGCCTGAATCTCCAGTCGGACCATCTCTTTCTCAGTTAACTGTGTCTGAAAACAATACAAAAAAAACCAAAAAACAAAAAACTGTTTGTCAAAATGATTGGACTATAAAGACTGCAAGACTGATTGTTATTTTTTATTATAATATTTGAATACTGTGACATTAATTGTAACTTAATTTAATGTAACTAAGTAATGGTAAAAAAAAAAAAAAAGAAAATTAATCTAGACAAGAAACAAAAACAGTTTCATGTACTTCAGTTTAATAATAAATGTGTATAGATGTCTTTAAATTTGCCAGAACATAAATGCAAACCTTAAGCCGATGAATTTCAGCATTCTTCGCAGTCCTCTCCGCGTTCAGCTCTGCTAAAAGAATCTCCATAGTCATCATAGATGAGCGTCTATTCTCAAGCTCTCTCTCTTGGTTCTCCAGTACCTGACTCAGGTCCCTGTTGAAGCTTCCTGGAGTACAAGGTGTCTAGAAATACAGAAGGGAAAAAATGCAATAGTATTTATTAAAAAATAAATAAATAAATAAATAAATAATCGCATTTTGAACAAATTCCTCGAAACAGAAAGACAGAGATTTACCCGAGGTAAAGACTTCGGTGTGACAGTGACTGGTTTAAAACTCTTGATGCTCTTCTCAACAGCTTCTTGCTGTTGTTGCACCTAGTACCAATAGGAGATTTGTTAACTTCAAAGTTATCCATTATTATTCATTTGATGAAATGATGTGGTCTTGAGAACATTACCTTCTGCTGCAAGTTCTGGATCACACTGTCCTTCTGGGCTCCCTGCTCTTGAGATGCCTGAAGGAGGTTGTTCTGCTCATCTAATACCTTAGTGAGTCTTTCAACCTCATCAGTGGCATAGGCCAGCTCCTCCTGCAACACCTCAACCTGAGCAGAGACAAATTATGTTAAAGCTCCTACAGGATTTCAGCAGTCTTGTAAGTTTATTCCCAACCACACTGAGTGACACAGATCGAATGAAACTTGTACAAGATATGTATACAGACTGTGATAACAGTTAGTTTGACTAGTGTTGTAGCCTGAGATTCAGTCGGTAATTTAAGTGCTCCTGCTGTATTTACTCCTCCCATGTGTTTTCAGACAGTGGTACATCTAAACTGTGACACAGGTAATGAGTCAATTGCAGGAGTTTTCAGACAGGTGGGGGGTTAAATATGTGACTGACAGCTGTTATTACCATTCACTGATCAGATTGTGTCAGATGCAGCCAAGATATGATTCTACTGCTCTACTCTGTGGTTTTGCTTTTCTCTAAAAGCATGAAACAATGTCAGGTCCTACATATTTATAATTATTTCTACATAGACTGAGAGAAGGTAGCTGCAGAAGCAAAGCGTGTATTTTCAAATTCTGCTGTCTTTTTCCTATGATTTTATCTCCAGCAGCTTGAAACATCAACATGCCATCTATCTAAACCACGAAGTTAAGATTATCACACTGGTACAAAAGTGGTATTTGTGTGTACATAGAAAATATCCAAATTTGAGGAGAGGAATGGGGTAAAGAGGCCACATTTTTGTTGCCAATCACCAGCAAACAAAAAAAAAACAAGAGACAGTGACGAGGAAGTGGTTAACTCATAAAAAGCCATCCGTCAGCATGGATGAGCATAACAATACACATTTACAAAATGGAAAAAAATAACTGCATTGGTAAATCATAAACTTGAATTTTTTTGCTTCATTTTGGGAAAAATGGGTTCAATATATGATAATCCAGTGGCCTGATTTTATTTTATAGAAATGAACAATCACAGCTACATGGTCACTCCCAAACATTTAGTGTTCAAGGCTTGTGTTTGTTTTTTTCGACTACTTTCTTTCAACTGTTCCTTCTACTGACAGTTGATAAAATGATATACAAGAGATACAGTCTTGAGAAAATGAGCCTATAGGACACATGTAAATGTAAAAGAATGTGCAATGATTATGTGACTATCAATATGTGTCTAAGATGTACATGACAATGGAAAGTTATAAAAAATAAATAAATAAATTAAATTTAAAAAAAAAAAAGAAAAAAAAGAAAAAAAAAAGAAGCCACATTTTTAGCTGTATAAATGTACACGTCATTGACTGCTAAATTCCTATTGGTTGTTAAACAGGTCATAGCGGCAGTCAGACTATGAGATGGTTGTCCTAAATTTCTCACATTGTCTCTTATAAGACCAGGTAGGACAATGACCGTTTGTGAATCTGTCTCACTGCAGAGGAGGATCATGTTAATTTTAGCCATCAACAAAGGTACTGTTATGTCGTGGCATCTTTTGTCTCAGACAGGCCAAAATCACTGAGTGTATACCAGGCTTTAGTCTTTAAATGACAATAATGAGATTTGCATGGTGAATAAACAGACTAGTCTTACCTCGATTTTATTGGAGGCGACACTCCTATCTAAAACCTCTTTCATGTCCACGATTTCTGCTCGCATCTTAGAGTTTTGCTCCCTGATTTCTTCCTTTTCGAGACAGGCAGCATTGTACTTAGCCTGGAAAAGACGTTTGATCATAATGACTATGCCACAACAGATTAAACATTAAATGTATATCCGTAAAGCAGTAGAATAGATGGAAGTGTTCATTACAGTGATGTCCTTGACATCTCCAGTCAGATGAGTGATGGTCTGATCTTTCTGGCACAGCTCACTGCGCAAGTCTCTGGTTTGGTTTATCAGATCTAAAACAACATCCTATCAAACAACACAGACGTTCAGGTGACAAAATATAACTGAAGAAATTATGAATAAGAAAGAACTGTTCTAATTGGGCTTACTTTGTCTTGTTCAATCTTCTGCTCCAGACCTTTTGTGATTTCATTGGCAGAGGTTAGGCTTTGCTCAAGATTGACAAGTTTCAATTCCTTCGAAATAAAAAAAAAGCAAGTTTAACTCCCAGACTGACACTGTGATAAGCCAAATCTTGATATACTGAAAAATTCTCAGTACTGACCTGTTGTTGATTTTGTGCTGTCAGTTCAGAGACTTGTTTCTTAAGCTGTGTAGTCTGCGCCACTGTTTCAATAAGTTCCCTGATGGAGAAAATGATAGTCAGTCAAGTTAATGTAAGAATTAATATTACACGTTTTATGCAATTAATTGAGATTAAAAGAGGCAAACAGGTGAAGACTCACTTAGATGCACTTTCTTTGTTTTCTCTTAACTGGGAGCTCAGAGTGTTTGCATGCTCTTGCTCAATTTGCAAAGCTTTGTTCAATTCCTACAAGAGAAAAAAAGTCATTAAAATATTAAAATATCAGCCTGTATTTGAGGTACATATAGACATTGGGATTACTCACTGTGATCTGTGCCTTCATTTCATCAGTTTCCTGCTGTTTGTCCTGTAGCTGCTGTCTGGCCTGATCAGCCTCAAACTTTGCCTCGGCTTGCAGCTGGTCAAAAGAATCCTGAAGTGTCCGATGCTGCTCCAGAAGCTGTTCCCACTCCAACCTGGAATCAGGATACAGTTGAAGACACATGAACGTATCTGGGCAAACACATTCACAAACACAAGAAGCAAGGTAAGACAAGGCTTACCGAACTTCATCGAGTTGGAGCTGAGTGCTGATCAGACTGTTGGAAAACTGGCTCGTTTCTTTCTGCTTCTCAATCTGACTGTCCCTGAGCTCGTCCTTCACTGCTGCCAGCTCCTTATCCGACGACTGCAGCAGCAGACGTAGATCACGGATCTCATTCCTCAGAACTGAGAGGAGGATAAATAGATAAGCTTTATTACAGGCTCATGGTCCACACTAAAAGACAAAGTGATACATACAAACACAACAAAACACCTCTACACTTTAAATGATTTATTACTGGCTTCCATCCAAACAATCTCAATCTGACTGAAAAATAAATTAGAAAAAGCACCAAGAGTTTAAAACAGCTTAGCAGCAGTCCTTATTAACAGTCTTACCTTCTGCAGCTTGTTGTTCAGTCTGAACATTCTGTTGCAGGTTGCTGATAGTTTCTTGGAGTTCTAGCTGTTCTTTATTCCTATTTGCTCGTTCAGTAGAAAGTTGCTGCATTAAATTAAAAAAAATTTGTGTTATGAAATTTACACCAAGTAGAAACAAGATTTACATTCACTGGAACAAAACTATAGGAGTTTTCGACAGTCCAACCAGACTTTTCTTCAGATTCTATGCTACCACTGAAAAAGATTCAAAACAATATCATGACTAAATTTTAACAGTTTTCACAAGTTTTTCCAAAATATTATTTTCTGCCATTTCTGTCAAAATTGGGTGGAATTGTTTAAAGTAAATGAAATCTACTGAGCATAAATTCCACAGCGAAGAGTAAAAGTTGTAGTTGATGCTCGGTGGTGGTCGGAGGGGCTGATTGGCACAGACTGGCAGCCACACTTCTGGTAGCCTTCCCCAGGGCAGCTGTGGCTGCAAACGTAGTTTACCATCACCAGTGCGTGAATGTGTGAGCGAATGAATAATGGATCAAAAACATAAAGAGCTTTGGGTGTCCTGAAACGTGCTATTGGAATCTAATCCATTATTTTTCTTTTTTTACCCTTTTGTACTAGGGACACAAAATTCTTCATTATAAAAACATAAATGAACTGATTTAAGGTCTTTAAGGCCTTCTGCACAATATTGATGACTGAATTAAATGAAACTACCATGCATACAACACAAGAGATTAAAATTGTCGATAGCCAGAGTCACTCAACAAAACTAATATTGGACGATATATCTGCGCGGTCCTTGTTACAACGAATTTGAATCTTAGGGCTTGACAGAAATGGTAGATTATTTGTACTTTTACACTTTTTAAATAGCGACTGTCAAATTTGACCCATAAATGAAAAAATTTGGATGGACTACAAGAGGAAAACATGATGGTTATGTTAAACCGTTTAACTTTCAGATCCTTTAAATTTAATATTGTGTGAAATACGAAGGCAAGGTGATGTTCTACCTCATCCTTTTGTTTGGACTCCTGTGACATCACACTGATCTGTTCTTCAAGTTTTGCAATTTCCTGCTGCAGCTTACTGTTCTTTAGCTCTACCTCATCTAGTTGTGTCTGGACATGACCAGCTTGCTCCTGTTTCCAAAAATATAAAACAATGTAGGGTAAGGACAACATGGTGTGGCTTTCAGTACACACAAAGGATAAGCCATGTTTCTGTACCTGCACTTGACACAGCTCTTCAGTTAAGGCCATCTCTGTCATGCCTGAAGGAGGCACCTCTGACCAAATATCATTCTCTTTATTTTCTGTGCCATTCAAATGTTCTGGACTGGACAGAGGCACCAACCGAGACCGCAAATTGTATGCTTTGGTGGGTGTAGTGAGAATCTGGTATGAGAGAGAGAGAAAGATAAAAAAAATAATGACACACTGCTCCATTAATAATCACCCATGAATAAATATTTAGTTCAGGTGGAAATAAAGATGCTGATTTTTTTCTTCTTCACATGTATATTTGTAATCTCTACTGCCATTGCATTTTTAAAAAAACTGTAAGGCAAGAAAATGGAAAAAACAAAAGGCATTTCCCCTCACCTTTATAGTTTCAACATGAATTCTGTTGAGCTCAGAGACCTCCTTGTTTTTGTAAGCCTTTGTTGCCTCCAAAATCCTTTCCAAATGCTTGTTGGACTTGTCGAGGTATCTTTTTTCTGACTCCAGCTGAGACATCTGTTTCCTAGGAAGTAAAGCATCATGGAAAAGCAGTTGTTGCCACTTCAACCTTTACCTGCAACGTCCTAAAACTGTCTCATTTTGTCACAAATGTTTGGTATGAGGTCAGCTTAAAACACTGCTCCTTTTTCTCTTATGAGCTTTTACTATCTCACTGTACTGGGTTCGAATGTACCACACATTAGTAGGAACGCAGAAGATAACTGTATGAAAAAAGCTGTGTTTGATATGTCCTCAAAGAAGATCGCTTACATTTTCTGGACTTGTAGCTATTTTTCAAATTCCATGATGACCAAATATATTCAATTCAATACAATGTAAGTTAAGGACATTACTTGAGGAACAGAATATTTCTTGTGCAAAACTCTTAAGTGCTCTTCTTACTTAGTGACATCTTTGTACTCCTCAAAGGCATGAAGGGCAGCTGTGAGGTCAGACTGTTTCTGAAGAAACTGAGCCTTTAGCTTCTCAATTGTAGCGGCAGAGGCAGCATCTACAGCCACTGGGATAGTGGAGGCTGTAGGAGATGAGGAATAATACAAGATAATTAAAAATTAACTTAATATTTCTGTTTCTCTGATGGTGATAGTGGTGGTATTTAACTTACTCTCCGTTGGCTTTTCTGATTCCAAGGCATTCTGAAAGGCTTCTTCCAGTTCAGCAGCAATTTGAGCTACAGCCTCTTGAGAGTTTGTTATTGATTCAAGGGAGCGCAGCAGACGGTTCTCCTCTCTGAGGCTGTAATTCTCTGCTGCGTATCGAGTCATCTTTGGGTGATGTTCAACCTGAAAAAAGCAGAAGGGAATAAAAAATACTGGAAGCCAAGATTTGAGCATAATGTTTTGAGCTTTACATGCAGTATAACAAAAACATAGGAAAAAAAAGAGTAACCTAACATTTTTTAAGTTGATTCCACTAATAGCAAACTTTAATTTAATTCAATGTTGAAGGAAAAAAAGATATATTTACTATTTAGGTTTGAAGTAGGACTGCACAATATTGGCAAAACTTGCGATATGCGATTTGTTGTACGGTATTGCGATAACAATAATATTGCAATATTTCTCGTTCACCTAAAGAAATACCAATTTCACCTAAGAAAAGTGTTCCTTCATGTTAAAATGAGCCTATTGTTTGTATGCTGACACAGTTATTTACAATTTAAGACAAAGTACTGAACTACAAGAAGTTACACAATTCTGTCCAAAAACCTGCTGATGCTGCTACCACAGACCTTCAGACACAAACACAGTCAAACATTTTGTCATTTTATTCACATAGAACAATGTGTAAATGACATGGATGGATTTGATAAGAACAAAAGTGCCAGAGTACCACCA
>JAQQZY010000016.1:2733979-2744017 GCA_030068375.1 Ostorhinchus rueppellii
CTCTGAAAATATTCACATCTTTTCAACATTAATAACATGTAAACTTGCATTCAACCAACAGCAGTAGCATTATTTCAGTTTTTTGCTACAAAAACTAGCATGTTAGAGTGATAGAGAAAACCACTCTGGTACCCCACGGTGTGGAAAACAGAAAGTTAATAAAAATAAAATGTAATCAATTATAGCATGTCTTTGCGATATGAACATTGCACACTCTGTTACCGTGATAACGATATTTTTGCAATATATTGTGCAGCTCTAGCTTGAAATGTGCAAAGTGATTATAAACAGTTAAGAACATAACATCTATGAAATGTATGCATTTCCCTGTACCCTTTGGTTGCAGATTTTATATACATGTACTTTGTACCTGATCTCTTAAAATCTTAATTTCTTCTTTCAGTTGGTCGATATGGGGCTGAATCTCCGAGTCAGTCAGTGACATCGGTCCTGCTTTCAGTTTTTTCTCAAGCCTAGAAATGTGGTCCTCTCGGAACTTGACAATCATGCGGCTGGAGTGGATGAACTTGTCTTTTTGGGTCAAAGCTTCCTCGAGCTGCGCCACCTTCTCATGTAGCATCTAAGTGTAGTCAAACAGCACTGTAAAGTTTTCTGATACTTTATGTCTTCAACACAAATTAGATCTACTTGAGAGCACATACCCGCTTCTCCTCTTCTCGCCTCTTCCACAAACGAACAGCACCCAGAAACTTCGCTTTATATGAGACATTATGTTGAATTTCAATAGATCGACCTAGTAAGGAAAATGTGTTACAATTTGCCACAAACTTGTGCATTGAACGCAAGAACTTATAAGTTTGATATGAGTAAATTCGTTACCCATAGGCAGCTCAGGCCCTCCTGGTGCTGCATCCCTTCCACTGTCCAGTGTTTGAGAAGCAAGTGCCTGTGCAAGCTGCTCCTTCAGCTTCTTTACCTCCGCTTGTAACTGCCTCACATTTCCTTGTGTGTCTTCATTGATAATGGCCTGAAAAATGCATAGAATAACAGAATAAGTATGGTGTAATCTTTAAAATATTCAAAATGGGATTCATCTCGGTCTATTGTATTACACTGTGCATGTTTACAGATACCTTATTCTTGATCAGCTTTGCTCTCTGGGCAAAGTGCAAGGTGGACAATGTTTCCCCAAAACACTTTGAACCAGGATGAACATTAGCTATGATGTAAGTCTTTGCATTTCCTCCAAGAGAGTCCTGAAATGACAATAACATTTCAATAAGCAAACCCATCAGACTACTTCCCCATTATGAAATGCAGACAATTTTTGTTATTCTTATATATTTTATATTTGAAAACAAGACTACAAAATAAAACTGTTCCACTGCAAAATAAATAAATGTCACAGAACAAATTTCAGACTGAACAAAACACAATATCCTTCTGAACAAAATATATGTAGTATGTACAGCCACTCACTCTTAACAAGAAGGTAAGTTTTGAGTCTCTGTAGCAGATGTGGCGGTTCTTCCCATTGGACACATCAACCAGTGCCATGATCACCTGACCAAGGCACATGAGGGAGCGATTGATACTGCTGGCCTCCTGAACAACAAATAAGTCAAATAGCAATGAGTAAAAACAGAACTATAATAATACCTAATCAGTAACATTCAGGAATGCATCTTCACCTTGAGTCTGGAGCCCTCTGTGTGTGTGTCTTTTTGCCTCTCAGACCCTGCCAGGTCCACCAGGTTCAGCTGAGACATTCTGATGTTCACAACATCATTGATGGACTCTTTAGACTCCAAAGTCATGGTGAACACAGCATGAGATCTTGACGACTCACGATTCATGGAGGTGGAGGCTACTCGTCGATTACGCCATCCCATAGACAGCACCTAAATGGTAATCAAAAGACAAACATCAAGTACAAGGGCAAACATTTCAGTAAGTTATATCCATTGGAGAAAAATGGCAGCCTAATAAATACTTACCAAAACTAACTGATTTTAACAAATATTTTATGATGGCGCAAGATAAAAGAAAACAGTCTATTGGTAGAAGCCGTTCATTTTACCTGGTAAGCTTCAGCAGCGGAGTTGACAAACTTTTCCACGGCTCCCTCAACAAACACGCCCTTCTTGATGTTCTCCCTGACGAAAAGGCTGGCCGAGGCAGTGTCCAGGAGGTCATAAATTTGTTCATTGTAAATCTCAATAAATGAACACTTGCAAAGGAAACTCTTGGCTTGGGCAGACTGATGTGGAAAGAACACACAAAGTGATAAAGCCATAAGATAACATACTAAAAACTATGATTGGTTGTCTTACTTTATGGCATATTTAGAGACAACAAGTTACAGCTTACCTTTTCTACCTCTCTATTTATGAGAAAAAACAGGTATTCAAAACTTCGAGGAATAACCCCTCGTAGTTCATCTGTGAAGTTATCCAACTCAGATGGTCCTAAAGAGAGAAAAAAAAAAGTGTCAGTGGGATGATTCTATTATTTGAACTTGACAGTTAATTAGCAAATATGAATGAACTATATTCTCACCAAGCATGGTGAACGTCTTCCCTGAGCCAGTCTGTCCACTGCAAAAGCAGGAAGCGCTTGTTAAGTTTTAAAATTCTTTACATAACCCCTTTACAGTGCAGGGTGTTTGAGCAATAGTAAGTTCTTAAAATTATGTTTTGTATAAAAGCATTATGACTACTTACTATGCAAAAATTGTACCATTATATCCATTCATGCAAGATTCAACAATATTCTTGGCCACACTGGAAAATACAGAGTCCTGTTGAAAAGTGACAAGCAAGTTCACATTCACTGAAAAAATCCTGAATCCAACAAAGTAACTCAAAGCTTGTTTTATGTTATTAGTGAAACAGCCATGATACTTCACCTGGGATGTGTCCATGTCAGCAACATGATCATAGGTGAAGGTGCGTGGTTCAGGCTTTGAGAGCAGTCGAATTGTGTTGGGTGAAGTAACCTTGAGACATAGACTCTGATCTCCATCTGTGGTCAGCCCGGTGCCCTGGGTGAGAGGTCGTACTCGCACAAAAACTTTAATTGAATCACTGTCACTGCTAAAAGACCAGAAAATAACATTTAGATTTGTACAAAAGGAAACCTCAAGTTAAAACTCCCAAACTCCATGACTAACTACAATCAGCATACCCGCAGAGAAAAGGAAAAACACCTTGCATGAAGCTGTTTTATAGTACAATCACTCATATCACAAAGACATTGGCATTGTCTGTTCTTGGGCCGGGAAATAAAATAATACCCATTATGAAAACTTTCATTGAAGATCAGTGGTTATGTTTACCATGATCAATTTTAATACTGTATGCCACTTTTAAAAGAAAAAAATTTTTTTTTATTGGTTTATTCTCTCTACATTGTCAAATAAAATACATTTTTCATGCTTTTTCTCATGTATACATATTATAATGCACACTTAGCTTAAGCTTTTTACAGCTTCAATTGGACTCATTTTCTTTACATCAGAATCAGGCACTGTAGGTGAGTTTTTATCTTGTTGTCTCTACGATTGCACACTTGTCAGTACACTCTTTGCACTGTTCACGTTGTTGTTTCTTCTTACAAAATAAAACCACAACTGATCTTCTAATTTCTCAGACTTTCATTCGGGACCAAAATCAGCCACTAAACTTTAACAATTATGTGACATTTAAGGTGACAGCTAATG
This sequence comes from Ostorhinchus rueppellii, assembly GCA_030068375.1. Classification (NCBI taxonomy): domain Eukaryota; kingdom Metazoa; phylum Chordata; class Actinopteri; order Kurtiformes; family Apogonidae; genus Ostorhinchus; species Ostorhinchus rueppellii. Next base: position 2,737,662 of record JAQQZY010000016.1, read on the forward strand.
GATACGAGCATCTAATTGCAACTATTTTAACTATATTACCCAGCTCTAGTCTCATCTGAATCATTTTAATGCACAAACACATTTTCTACAAGGTTTACAAAGCGTCCATCTGTACAGTCAACGTGAACAGCATACGTTAAATGTGTTTGTGTTTAAAGCACATCTTAAAGACACATCACCTGACAGCATGGTGCGTTGAATCCAGAGATCCTGTAAAGAAATTCACAAGATTATAAAAACTCGATCAGTTTAACTGTTGCACATCTTCGCCTATTTAAAATGCTGAGAGGATATTATTACTGCAGTCAAGTGGGCCACACTTTGGGCCCACTTGACTGCAGTGTTATTATCTATGGTGCTATGAGAAACAAAATCAGTAAATCTATAAAGGAAACATGCCTACTACACGTATGCCAAGAAAACGTGAAGTTGGCGTTACTTGCTTCTAACATGTATTTTAACTAGCATGCTAAAGCTAACGTTGCCAAACAATTGCAGATACGTTACGTGTTTGGTTAGACCACGTACTAAATGCGAAGAGTTGACAATGCATTAGTTTGTTAACCGAGTCAATATTTTTACCTTTTCCGCCTGGAATCATTTTTGTGCGCGCCTAAGATCTGTCTTTATGTGGTAAATTTGCTTTTCTTCATAGCAGGTCCAGATGGATTAATTAGCACTCAGTCAGACGAAGGAAGAACTGTTTACATCCTTCAAAATTGGCGGGCAGCAAAGGTTGTGCTTCTTCTTCTATGGTTTTTAACAGGAAACTGAAAGCTACACACTGCCCTCTAGTGTAATGTGGTGTAAATGTCCATAATATCTATACTTCACGTTTTGACGTCCTGGATGTGTGAAAGTGAAAAAAAATAAAATGACGAACTGACATTAAACTATGACTCATATCAGTATTAACTGGTCTCCTTAACCCTTTCATGCATGAATTTTGAGAACCTTAGTTGAGATTTTTGTCCTGTTTTGATGCCTCTTTGGGTATGAAAAATCAATGCAACTCACATGTTTTTAATGAACTTATTTTCCACTGAATTACAAAAATTTCCACTCAGCGAGACACCATATGTTACATTTTTAAAGCAAAGAAACATGTATTTAAAACCATCCTCAGAAAGTGATTAACTGTCTGACAGTTATGAAATAAAAACATTTTTAATGCAGGTAATTTGATGTTTTGTCACATTTTAACATACTCTACTATTATAGTATTGCTCACTTCATGGAGATTATATGCAAGAAAAAAAAAAACTTCTTGTTTAAGTAAACTGTTAATTACAGTCCTGTAATAATTAACAATTGATTTACACTCAAACATGTTAGTGTAGATCAGGTTTATGAAGAACAGCACAGTTACAGTAATGGTATGAACTGAAAACAATGAATATACAATAGAACAGTTGTAGAATAGCGTCCACTGTAGTGACCACGAAGCATGAAAGGGTTAAAACAAATTAGTAAGAAAGTCCACTTTATTTCTTCAGCATTTATCACATATATAATCTCAAAGGGTTTTTCAATAAAAGTGCAGTGACATAAAACATAAATATGAGTTTTAAAATAACAAATTAAAAGATATTATACTAGATTGCATAACATTTGCTTTTTTTAAACACATAAACGTATTATTATTTTTGATTTTTTTTCTGTCTCTTTCATTAATCCTTACTTTTTTAGATCCCCTTCTCTGTGTTTCTGTAACATTGAAATTCCCCTTTGTGGGAATATATTATTTTAACTTATTTTATTAGTTTAATATTGTCTAATTCAGTTTCAAGATGTTTTTGGTTCTCTGTAATGTTTTATACTATATAAAATGTGTTGTTTATTTGATGAATTTATCATTTTAATATATTTATAGTTTCTTACACTTTGTTCTGTCTTTTTATCTGGATATAATGCACTAATCAGAATAAGAAGTACTTTAAAAAATAATGTTTGATTTATTGTGGACACTTTTTTTCTGTCAAAACAAATGAGTGCATTTATTATGTATTTATATGCAATGCTGTTTTGAAAATAAAACTGGAGATTCACTTCATGGTTCAAATCTCGATACAAGCCAATTTGTCATGGTTGACTTGAATGCCATTTTTGTATATCTAGTAAAAAAAAACAACCAAAAAAACATATCTCCTTATTAATACAAGTGAAATGTTGGTTATACTGTGGGGATGTACTTTTCAGAATGGTTCTAATAAAACAAAGAGTGAATAATTATGACAAGATAATACTGATTTATCTTTACAACATTATTAAGTGCTTCAATAAATATAATCAAGAGGTAGAAATATGTTATATAAGCATATATGTGTATTATGAATCTGCACAGAAGAGAAACATCTGTTTGTTAGCTAAATCAGTGTTGGAACAAATATCACTTACCTTTTCACTCTTTTGACTACTGCTAATACTTTTTTTTTATCATCATCACAATACAGAGTAATGCAAAGCAAATACACTTTGGGGAAAAAGTAGAGAAGATATACCTTTATTAGTCCTACAAGGGGAAATTCCATATTTACAGCAGCAAAGCACAAAAGCACACAAGAGCAAATGAAGCGCTAAATCAAAAATAAAAATAATAAAAAGACAAATCAAAAAAGCTATATATACTATTTACAGCTGCGCACATGTTGATCATGCCACAGGCTGGATAGGGAACATACATGACAATGAAATGAAAAAGAAAATAAAAGGACAAATTAATGGAAAAAAAAAAAACCATAAAATTTGTCATTTTAAAACTGGTATTTTTGCAGCTGATGCTGATAAAACATCATATTTCAATTAAAATAATCATTGTAGTGGATGAATCATTTCCACTGCGACACATCACACAACTGCAGAGCAATTTTTCCACATAATTGACTGGAAAAGTTTTCAGCAAGACCCCAGTTTTGTGTGTTTTCTCTCATATCTGTGTCTATATGCTTGGTTTCTATCAGACAATTTACAATGGCAAAGCTTGTTGTTTATTTTCTGTTTGAAAAAATATCTTTTTTTTCCCCCAATGCTTTATTAATAAAATAAAACACGGACAGACAGACACACAGACAGACAACAACCCAACAAACAAAATAGGAATCACAACAATGAAAAGACCAGACCATAAACCAAAACAAAAACAAAAAAAGAAGAGAAGAGAAAGATAAGGACTAATTATCTGATTGGGGAATTGCACAAACCTTATCATAATATTTCAGGGATGTAGAAGCTTTTCTGTTTTCCAGAGATTTATAAGTTGCAATTAGTGAATCAAATTCAGCACAAAACTGAGTAATACTGGGGATGGTTGATACATATTTCTGTTTGTGAATATAAAACTTGGTTATTAAAATAACAAAATTACAGGCAAATTCTAAACTAGGATTTTCCTTATAATTACAGAAAACAATTATGTCTTTCATAGAAATCTGAAGATTTGGATAATTTTTGGAAAATAAAGAGCTCACAATATCTTTCCATAACTTAGATACAACATGACAACTGTAGAACAGATGTGTCAAGGTTTCACTGTGTTGTTTACAAAAGTTGCAGAAGTCTATATCAGAAAATTTAGAAACCATAAAGTTAACAGGGTAGATAGTATTTTAAAGTGCACCTCTTTCACTTTGTTGGTCACACAATATTTAAAAGGAGTCAACCAACTTTTACGCCAATTGATTCTCTGGGCTTCTTAAGTTACTTGTGCGAAGATTTGAGGTACAGTAGAGCCATTTGGATTTTGTAACAAGTCTGAGGAGACCCGAGAACACAAGTTTTATTTATGCCTGGTAACTCAGAGGTTTTGGTTGGATGTTTATAACTGGCTATCCTTGAAGATTAATGATATGCAACCTTTTGTTATGTCTGACATTTTTTTCTATATGGACAACATTAATTCTGCTATTCCTGATTTGGCAAACTTTGTGATACTCATTGGTAAATATCACATTCATTGATGTAAGTGGAGAAATATCAAGCCCTCCTTTTTGTTTTTTTTTAATCAATGAGTTTAAGTTCTATTGTCTTTCTCTACGTAAATTAAAATCAAAAATAGCTTGTAAAATCCTTAAAGAAATTTATGCTATGTTATTACTGTAACATGCTCCAATATGTCACTCTTACCCCATTTGGTTGTTAATTCTTTTTTTTTTTTTTTTTTTTTTTTTTGGTTGAATGTTGTGTTATGTGTTGACTTTTTTTTCAGATATATGTCTCCTCTACGAGATGCTATAATTCAAACTTCCTCAAAAAAAAAAAAAAAAAGTTACTTGTGCGAGTTTATTGATTGGCTCACATCCGGTTATAATTGATTGGCTGTTGAACCATTTCCTGTGAACGCTCTGTGTTTTTAAAGTGGTGCGTTTCAAGACTTCCAAATTGTAAAGGGTTGTCATTCATACACAACAAGAAGAGGGGTTTTCAAAACCACGTCTATTCCTTATCCACGACCTAAGTTTCTTTACAGAAAGACGAGTATTTTTCGGAGATTGCAACTGTTATTTCGAGGTATGTGACAAAAAAGAATCTTTGTAATGTTGGTATTATGTGTGTTTATGTCATTAACACAAACTGGTGGTTTTAGAAAAGTCTTGTTAACGTCAGTTACCTTAACATTAGCTAATCTGTAATTTTGTTGGGCAAGTAACTCGTTTTAATATTTTATAGTTAACGTTATGTGCGCATGGGTTGTTAACAAGCACATTAAGTTACTGCTTAACGTAAACATTTATTGGACCAGTGAAGATGGGAAACGGTGATGCTAAGCTAACGGTTAATCGAGGTCATTAATTAAGAAGTCGTAAAATCCGTCTTGTAAACAAGGCTTTAGAAGTTCTTGAATAGTGCTGAACTGAGCTCTGTGAATTGGATTGTCGTGTAGTTCAGTTGTTCTCAGATCCGGTCCTCGTGACCTAGTGTCCTGCAGGTTTTGGATATTTCTCTCTTCCAGCACACCTGACTAAATTAATGATCAGCTCATCATCCAGCTCTGCAGAAACCTGATAACAATATAATGGCTTCAGGTGTGCTGGAAGAGGGAAAGCTCTAAAACATGGAGGACACTGGGTCACGAGGACCGGAGTTGAGAACCACTGATTATCTAATTAACTTGAATAATCAATCTCTTAAATTTTTAAATTTGTGAGTAAGTCTTAGTTCTCCTGTTGCGAATCTAAACTGATCACTGAAGCTAAAATAAATATTTTTTATAATAATAATAATAATAATAATAATAATAATAATAATAATAATAATAATGGGCTTGTTGGGAAAATGTAGGTTAAACCAAGTACCTTTTTTTTTGGATCCCATTTTTACATTAAGTTGTACATAAATTAAGCTGGAAATGGCTTCAGCTGGTCTTAAACTCTACTAAATGGACGTATGTAGACATTGTAAGAAAGTTACGTGTTTGTCGATTTAACTTTAGACAATGTCCATCACCCACCCAGAGTGATCAGCTGAACAAAACATCTGCATGACATCAAAAAGACAAAGCTCTTACTGACAGTGATGTGCGCATCAAAATTGTGTGGAAATGAGAAGGATCAGGGGATTCATCTTTCCATTTTTGTCGTTTGTTAATGAGGCCTGACACTGGTATACGTTTCATAAGCATCAGGCCATATATGAAATTAAAATGAGTTATTGTGATCAGTCTTAAACCTATGGGAAAATAAGGTCAGATTTAATATAAAATTTTTAAAAAATGATTTGGAAATTATGGATGAGTGCCATTTAATGTTTTTAACAGTTAGAAATTATAGGATGGGCACTGAGTTTTAGATTTTATTTTCAGCGAATTAAGTATTAGGGTACACACTTCTGGGCTTCCTTTGACAGTTCTCTTCAGTATTGTTGTGTTAAATGAATATGGGTCAATTTTCAAGAATTATATCTAGATGCTGAGCAAGAATCCAGAGTTGCCAGTGTTTTGATACACTCCTCTTTTAGTCAAACTCAAGTGCATTTAAACACACAGGAAGACCCTGTGACTACAAGTGCCTTGGCTGCATACAGCTCTCAGAATGACCCCTCCAATCAGCCCTGGCTTTGCAGTTACAGCATTACACTTTGTTTATGCAGGATGAGCTTGGCTGAAGTGAATGGTGGGGTCTACCCTGGAGGAAACTGTTGCAGCTCAAGTGATGACATTTTTGCCCGAGCTCAACCAACTGGAAGACCCTCAATCTTGCGTCAGTCAGAAAATCTGCCCAGCAAGTCTGAGCCAAAGGGAATGATGGTACAGAACAAATGTCCTTTTTAATTGTTCAGCACTGACTCATCTTGATGGTTTGCCCACATCCTGATGAGACCAGTCTGATCTGATAATGCTGTAAATTCCTAAACTATCATCA
>JAQQZY010000016.1:2799297-2810557 GCA_030068375.1 Ostorhinchus rueppellii
GGTCTCTATCAACTCGTCTCAGGTCAGAGAAGGACATATTTCAGTATGAAAACACGGTGGACTGTTCCTTTAAAACCTAATATTAACTACAGATCATATGTTAAATCTCATATGATGATGTTGGTGAGTTGGAGAAGTTTTTTGTGTCAAAATCAAACAATGTAACTATTTGCCACTGAAGTTTTGGATTTATGCTTTGCAGATGTTTTCAGATATTTTTAAAAATTAGATCATAAATGTAGGTATTTATAATATATTACAAATGATGTGTGTCCATTCAACACCCAGAAATAAAGGCCTGTGGTTGGACTTTCAGGTCATGTGAACCTGGACTTTGACAGTGAAAAACAGTCCCTGACATCAGTGAGTTTCCAGACTTCCATGACCTGAACCTCTTCTATTTAATCTGTAAAATGGACTAAAGAATGAGAGAATGAATCAAACCACAATGTTTGTAGAATCAAATTTTATATTTTGTGTCATGACTTCAGCAAAAATAAATCAGACTCACTTCATGTGACGACGCTGAGTAGACAAGAGTGGTCGTTGATGGACTTGGGCTCATTTTTCTTTCTTTTTTTAAAAAAAAACAAACTTTATTTACAGTTTTTTTAACTTTACAAATTATACAAATCATGCCCCCCACCCTAAAAAAACAAAACACACAAACATGAAAGCTGCCAGACAGTTAAAAATCATACAAATACACTTGTAGAAATAACACAGTTGTAGTAATAAGAGTAAAGCAGGTACCACATGGACATTTACGTCAGGCATCACACCTGACAGTGAGCTCGGAAGGGTCCCCAAGTCTTTGCAAATCTGTTCTGTTCCTTGGGTTTGTGCAGGCGCAGTCTTTCCATTTGAATGATTGATAACATCTCGCAGAGCCAGTGAATTAAGGAGGGTGTAGTGGTGGACTTCCAATTTGGGAGAATAAGTTTCTTAGCTACCACCATCCCTAGGTGGAGAGCGACCTGAGTGTCATGCAGAAGGTCAGAAGTCTCAACAGAACATCCAAGGATGGTCAGGTTACCACTGGGTTGCATGGATATAGAGTAAGCTTTAGACAATTGCTCACATTTATCTGACCAATGCAATGTAGGGCAGAACCTGAAAACATGTGCTAGTGAACCCTCAGCAATATGGCACTTATCACATACTGGAGACACAGATGAAAAAAATACGATTTAGCTTTGTTTTAGAGTAATGCAATCTGTGCAACACCTTGTACTGAATTAACCTATAACGCAAATTACTAGAACAACTATGGATCCGAGACAACACGTCCTCCTGGAGTTTTGTAGATATTTCAGTGTTCAAATCTTTAGCCCAGGCTTCCCTGATAGATTATGAAGAAGCTGGAATAGTAAAGGAACCCACAAATTTCAAGATTGACTGTTTGGAACCTGGAGAGCACAGGAGTGTCTCAAAGAAAGGATGGGTGGTTGAAATGGAATTAAGATGAGGCCAATTCTCCTTGACATAATGTCTAATCTGGAGGTAACAAAAAACGTGGGAATTTGGAAGACTGAATTTATTGCTTAGCTGAGCGAATGAGGCTAATTGTCTGTTAATGTACAAATCTGAAAATGTTTTGATGCCCTTTTCCCTCCAGACCGCAAACACCCCATCCAACCGAGCGTTCAAGAAAGAATGATTTTGACTCATGGGTGCATGTATGGAGGCACTGGGAGCTCGGCAAGACACCTTAATCTGTTTTAGAATTCGCAAGGAGTTCTTCACAGTGAAGTTTCGCTGAGTTAATATGGCTACTGGACTAGAGTCAGAGAAGAAAAGAGCAGGGAGTGAGGACATATCTACCGCAGGAGCTTCCAGCTGTAGCCATAAAGGGTTATCATCAGCTTTAATACTTCCACACTTCCAGTGTGTAAGAGCCCTGGAGCTGGCTGCCCAGTAGTGCTGTTTAAAAACACGTAGACCTAAACCACCCATTTTGGAAGATTTTTGAAGGTGAACCTTAGCTATCCTGTGTGTTTTGTAACCCCACATGAAGGCCACTATGATAGAATCATGCTTCTTAAAAAAAGATCCTTGTCTTCCGCTCATCCGGGGCTGGGTCTCGGGGGCAGCAGCTTCAGCAAAGACGCCCAGACGGCCCTGTCTCCAGCCTCATCCACCAGCTCTTCTGGGAGAATCCCAAGACGTTCCCAGTCCAACTGAGAGATATAATCCCTCCAGTGTGTCCTGGGTCGGCCCCGAGGTCTCCTCCCGGACGGACATGCCCAGAACACCTCTTCAGGGAGGCGTCCAGGAGGCATTCTCACCAGATGAACCTCCTCCACTGGCTCCTCTGGACATGGAGGAGCAGGGATTAAAATGCCAACTGTATGCTTGTCTTGAGGAGCATAGTTTAAGATTGAGATAAACGGGACTGTGGTCCGATATTATTATATTATGATATTTGGTGTGGTTGATGTTAGAAATTAATCTGGAGTCAACTAGAAAATAATCAATCCGTGTATATGATCTGTGTACATGTGAATAAAATGAATAATCTTGTCAGATGGGTGCTGCAGTCTCCAAATATCTACCACCTTTTTTGTCTTCATCAAATTGTTGATGGTTTGTACAGCAGGAATATTAGGTGGGGGTAAGAAGACAGTCTGTCTAGATATGGAGCCAAGTAGAAATTAAAATCGCCCCCTATCACTATGTGGTTTGAGTCCTCATCTGGAATCAGACTGAACACCTTTCGGAAAAAAGCTGGGTCATCTATATTTGGTCCACATATATTCACCAGTGTAACAGAAAATGAACTGATGTGCCCAGTTACAATTATGAACCTACCATTCGGATCAGTTGTGGATGACTGAAACTGAAAAGGCACAGTCTAATGGAAGAGAATGGCAACTTTTGATGTGAATGGTGACTGATAACCCTGTGAGATTCAATTAGCCCTGAGTTTCCTGTGCTGAATGGCTGTCGCATGAGTTTCTTGTAGAAATATTATGTCCACTTTCAATGACTTCAAATGTGAAAATACTTTACCACATTTAACTGGGTCACCCAAACCTCGTACATTCCAAAAGCCCAAGGACATGAAATCTAGAGCCTTATTCACATATGGTATTTTTTGCATGAGTATGGAATGCAAACATAGCATTCAGTCTGGCAGCCAATCTCAAACAAAAAAAAAACAATAGCATGAACCATTAACAAACACATAAACCCCCCAACCATAGCTTTTCCAAAGTCTGCTCAGAATGCGTTTGGACTCTGTTCGTCTCTACTAGAAAAGTAAACTTTCAGAGTTTTTCATTTACAAAAGTCTTAGCCTCATCCAGATGGTTGAATATTTTTATTTGGCCTTGGTAATGGATGTGGAGTCTGGCCAGGAAGTGCAGTGAATGCCGTCTCTCCTTCCCTCTCTCAGTAGCTGCAGCACCTCATGGAAGTGCCGCCATTGCTTCATCACCTCCGCAGTGTAATTGGTGAAGATTAAGATGTGGTGACCTTCGTATTCCATTGAACACTGTCTCACCAGCCTCAGAATCTTTTCTTTCTCCCGTGTTAGATGTAGCCGTGCAATTATCATGCGAGGTCTGGATCCTTCTGATGGTTTGGGCTGTTGAATACGGTGTGCTCTGTCAATCTCTACCAGTTTGGTGAAGTTGTCTCCCAGGAGCTTGGGAATCAGGTTGGACACAAACTCAGTCAGCCTCCCTTTCTCCTCACCTTCCGGGACACCAACAGTTCTAATATTGTTGCGCCTGGATCTCCCCACCAGATCCAAAAGTTTGGCCTGCAGCTTTTTATTTTGCTGCCACAGTTCAGCAAGTGAATCTTCCATGGTATGGACACGATGGTCGTGGTCTGCGGCCTGAGATTCAGTGGTGGTCAGTCTCTCAGAGAGCTCCCGCTGAGCAGACAAAATGCTCTGAAAACTCTGCTCGAACTTATCAAACCACTCGTTAAAAGACTGCAAAAGCATATCTGACATTTATTCTACAATTCCATTTAGCAGATGCTTTTGTCCAAAGCGACGTACAACACAAGCAAGAATTTCGACCTAAAGGGAAAGTCAGCGCAAAAAGTGCTTCAGGTGTGACAGGTATTGCCATCTAGTGGCAGAAGAAGTGCCACGCCCCCCTCCCACCCAACCCCCTATTTTTTATTTATTTATTTTTTGACATTCAACTTACAACACACGACTTTGTCAATGCTAAAAAATCATGAAGTGTTGGGTCTTGGACCATCTGACTTATTCTACCCCAGAGGACAAAGAGGAGCAGAGTTTTATGGCATTTTATATCAAGCAAGTGGAAGCTCATCCTTGTCTTCACCTGGTGACTTGTCTGGTGATTTCTGGCTAGCTTGAACGCAGCTAGTATTAGCATTAGCAGTGGTGTTGGCTGGCAGGCGGCCTGCTCCCTTTCCACCTCACATAGTTTTACCAGCTACTTTTATGTTGTACATAATAGGATTTTCAGGCAGAAATGAATGATGACAGAAAAGACGAGTCAAATGTTCAGAAAAGCTGTTTTGAATGGTAAGAGGGCGTGTTATGAAGAGATCTGAAAAACACATCCACACTGCTGTCCTCTCCCTTGTGCCCCTCCCCCTCCTTTTTCTTTCTAAATGTGTTTTGCTGTCACTCATTCAGATTTCTAGGTTCCTCTGCACATTGACCAAACAGAAGATGGATGAAGAATGGGATGGAACTGAAGTTTATATGAGAGTCAAGGAGGACAGAGTGTACTGTTGGACATATATAAAATCTAAATGGACAAATATATAAATAAACATATGCATATGATCTAAACAAAGACAGACAAGTAGAAAACAGGCTTCCAAACACAGGTAGAATCTAACAAAGTCAAACAGCAAATGATGAATTCCGGTTATGCTACGTTGGTATTACAAATATTTAAATTACGGGATGTTTTTGATTAAAACCAAGTGGAAAATGTTTGTTCTTCTACACCTGAGGTTCCACTTCAATAATGATAGAACCTGTGAAGGCCCAGACAGATAGTCATATTCAGCATCATAATCAATCAAACTGATTCACAACAGACGAGTCATTCCAGTGCCTGGGAATCTCATGTTCTGTCAGAGACACTTGTCAGTGTTCACATTATTTCTGATTTGTTGAACTTGTACGTTTTTCTCGTAGATGTTTTCTGTACTTTGATGTGTCCGATCAACACATTTAGAGTCAGTTCCACCTCAAACACACGTCAGGTCTAACACCCAAAAAAGTGAGAAAAAAACCCCTAAACAAATTATTTTGGGGTCTTGGTTTCATCCTCAGCTGACACGTTTACACTTTGCCCCCCCCCCCCCCCCCCACACACGCACGCACACACGCACGCACACACACACACACACACGTACTGCCAAGGTGCCCTTGAGCACCACAGCTGCTGCCGGGTTCCCCTGTGTCCACCAGTCTGATGAGCCTCTGAGACGCAGGTCACAGCATCTGCATCACAGCAGTTATCTGAAAGGAGGATAGACATGCGCGTGCATGTAGAGGGGAAGCGGAAGGACTGCGGGTTTCCCGGTGTGGTGTTTCTAGTGTGTGTCACATCTGTTCCCGCCACTGCGGACCAGCGCGAGCGCAGTCAGCGGTTCTGAGGTGTCAGGTATATACCCGGTACCGGCTGACGGCGGCGACATCAGCACCAGCCTCAGCATCCGCATCAGCGGGTTTACCCATCCTTCCCTCCACACTCATAGATGCATGCCGCACGCGCTGCCGTCGCTCCCGTTAACCCTCTCCGCCTGCATTCATCGGCGTCCTGACAACACCGGGAAACCGTCCATTTCCTCTGTGTTTCCGCCAAGTGCGCGCGCCCAGGTTCTGTGTCGAAGCTGTGGACAAAGTGGACATGACAGGGCTGTTCGTCCGAGCTGTCCGGGACAAAGCCATGAACCCTTGGCTGCTGCTCGCGCTCCTCGGACTGTGGTGAGTACGCGCACGTGCGCCATCATGTTCGCATGTTCTCGTGGGGGCTCTCCTGTGTTCAGCTTCCACAGTCATTATTACTGATTCGACCTAAAGTCACTGAACTGGGCCAGGCGGCTCGGTTCTGAAGCTATGGACCTGCGCGTGTCAGGGGGGTGTTGGTTTGCGCAGGCCCGATGATGCCGCGTTCATGTTCCACACGTGCACCAACGGAGTTTATCCACAGAGTCCTGACATTCAGCAGCTGTAGGTGGAGCGGATTCCCATCAAAGCCTTCATGTTGTGGTTCTGGTTCTGGTCAGCTGATCCCGGATCTGTATCCTGGTCCAGGACTGACACAGCAGAAACCAGCTCACAACAGCAGCTTCAGTAGCACAGAGCACATGTGGTCCAGAACCAGCTGGACACGATCCAACAAACACCAGCACCTGCAAGGTCACAGTCACTAAATGGTACTGAGTGTGTGTGAGAGGGTGTGTGTGTGTGTGTGTGAGAGAGAGTGTGTGTGTGTGTGTGTGAGAGGGTGTGTGTGTATTTGTGTGTGTGTGTATTTGTGTCTCTGAGTGTGCGTGTGTATTTGTGTGAATGTGTGTGTGTGTGTGTGTGTGTGTGAGTGTGTGTATTTGTGTGTGTGAGTGTGTGTGTGTGTGTATTTGTGTGTGTGTGTGTGTGTGTTTGTATTTCAATCAATCAATCAAACTTTATTTATAGAGCCCTTTTCATACAAAAAGGAAGCAGCTCAAAGTGCTTTACATAAAACAATACAGCAAATAATATACAGAACAGAAATACCTGTTCTCCCACATGTTCCCTACAGTGCACACAGGCATAGACACACACGTATTGGTGTATCTGTGAGTGTGCGTGTGTATTTGTGTGAATGTGTGTGTGTGTGTGTGTGTGTGTGTTTGTGCGTGTATGTGTGTGTTTTCATGTCCAGTGTCCAAAGGACAGACTGACTTGAGCAGAACCTGTGCTGGTAGTTGGACCATGGGTTCCATGTGTGACCCAGTGTACCAGCAGAACCACTGATGGTTCTAGTAAACACAGACCAGTAGATGTCCTAGGACCGTCTGACTGAGTCCATAGGTTGTAGATGTCATTGACCGTGGGCTGGTCAGAACCTTGGACTGTTTTCATGTGTTCTCAAACATGTTCTTCTGTTTCGAACGCTGAGAGCTTCCACCAGCTTCAGCCTGGGTGTCAAACATACGGCCTGCAGGCCAAAACCGGCCCGCCAAAGGGTCCAATCCAGGCACTTCACTGGTTCCACTGAAGATTTTAACCATCATTTTAGTTCAGGTTCCACATTCAGACCAAGATGGTCTGGAGTGGATCAGAAGCAGTAAAATAAGAGTAGATATAAGGGGTTCGGGTTAGTACGGGTTAGGGATAAGGGTTAGAGTTCCTGTTAGCAATAGGGCTGATTGTATTTATCTGTTGGTCACTGTTGTTTTTGGTTCTTCTTGTCCTTCTATAGTACAGCGTTTGGGCCCAGTAAACAGGAAGAAGAGGACTATGAAGATGTGCCCATCAATAAGACCTGGGTGTTATCCCCAAAGGTCTATGAAAGTGATGTGACTTTGATCCTAAATAAACTGCTGCAGGGCTACGACAACAAACTGCGCCCTGACATTGGAGGTGGGTACAGTTGTATTTGTATTTATTTATTTTCACACCATAAACAAGAAGAAAAAATTAACAGTAAAAATTAATAACAAGTAACACCATTGTGGAGGAGACGATAGGAGCCAAAAAGGCTCCAATTAATACCTCCCCAGAAATAAATAATACAGAAAGATAATGAATAAAAATAATAATTAAAAGTTAAAAAAATAAAGTGATATAACGCCTTTCAGAGCCCTTTTCAAATGGTTTTTAAATAATGATAAAGAAGATGTTGTTTGAAGTTGATCGTAATAGATTATTCTAGTGTGCCGTGGCACATTAGTGTGCTGTGACAGATCATCAGGTGTGCCGTGGAAAATTATCCAGAACCTGATTGGTTCTGTAAACCAGCAGCGTACGACTGCATGCACCAGTGATCCACTCTACAACAGCAGTCTCCTGTTTACCTTTGCAAAATAAAAGTGAAAGTGAACCGGCCCCGACGTGGTGCGTTGTGTTGATAAAGCCCTTCTTACTAGGGATGCGCGTTTTAACGAGTTACCCGCGAACCTTGAGTATCAGGTTGGGGAGGGGGAGATATGCCTCCGATACTTTTATACAACAGGCTTCCATCTGGGGTCCATCCAAGGGGTTGTCCATGCACCTCTGAGCTTTTCTATTCTAAACAGCTCACAACAATGTGCACCTCCGATGTGCTCAATGAGCTGTTGAGAAAGATTCTAAACACACCCAGATTCACAATGAGTTAATTAAGACAAGATTTGCATTATATTTCAATAAATCTTTGTGACATTTTTGTTTGGTGGTGTGCCTTGGGGTTTTTGTAATGTAAAATATGTGACGTGGCTCAAAAAGGTTGGGAAGCACTGGATCATTTCACCATATTTTAGAGAATACTGACTGACAGAAGCTCAGCTGTAAGGAAGATCAAATTTGCTTGAGTATTGTGTTGGATAATTGTGAATAACAGAAGACAACATAAAGTTCTGGAAAACCTTAGGAAGGACATGAGTTAGGTGTGCATATTTGTGTACCTACATGTGTCATCAGCAAAGAAGAGAGGCAGTATCTTTTTACATACCACAGGAACCTCATTCATGTCAATCAAAAAAGAGAGAGGCCCAAGAATGGAACCCTGAGGAACCCCACACCTGCTTACAGGAATAAAGGCTGAAGAAAGTTGGAGTAAATAACAACAACAACAATAATAATAATAATAATAATAATAATAATAATGATAATATTATAAGGAATAGTAGGAGTGGTAGTCCACAGCTTGGCTGATGTTAACAAATGTTACATTATTTATTCACTTAATTGAAGGGATAAAACCTATGGGTCTTGTTATATTTGTTAAAAATGAATTCAGCTGTTTAAGTGTATAATTATATTGTATTAGTCCTTTTTTAGGCTTTTAAGAAACACCCTTAAAAGTGACATTTGTGTTTCAGTGAGGCCGACTGTAATTGAAACAGCAGTGTATATCAACAGCATTGGACCAGTGGATCCTATCAACATGGTGAGAGAACCCTAACCCTGTCCCTAACGTCTTTTTTTTTTTGTATTTCCTCAGATATAGAATTGGTCATCATCGGCCAGTAGATGGCAGAGGTGGTGTGGGTAGACTGGGATCTGAAATAAGGTTTTATTTGTCCGTCTGTCAACTGCCCTCTTTTTGACATTGGACACTTGATTGACAGTCAGAGCAGCCAGTCTTGGAGCTTTTCTCCTCTGGCCCAGGGCTCAAACATGCTGCTGGGAAACTCCGTAAACTAGTCCGTTTATATCTCCTCAAGAAAGGACCTGGAGCACAAAAGAAACCAAAAACTGAGCACTTTCATGTAGAATGGTCATTTACAACAACCTTTCAACATGTGGTCAAACCAAGGGTCTGGGAGTAAACAGGACCTCATGTGGGGTCTTTAATAAAGAGGAGCATGTAAGTGATTTTATTTGAGTTTATTGATGGGGTAAGTGTGTGATATTCTGTCAGACCTACTGCTCCATTCTTTGGTTTCACACAGCAGCTTAGAGGAGTGAATTCATGTTTCCATGGTACTGTCAAACAGGCGTCTATCTTCATATTTAGTCTTTTGAGTTGGACAGACCAGAGTTGTGTATTTTAATTTTCCGGTTTTGTTCCTGTCCTTTTTCCTGCTGCAGCTTTAATCTTAACCACAGAACCTGAGGAAGCTAATCATTGAATATGCTAACTCGTTCCCAGTATTTGTGTCATTTCTACACCATCCAATAGCAGTTTTTATTCACATGAATGTCGTGTCTTTGTCGCAGGAATACACTATTGACATCTTCTTTGCTCAGACGTGGTACGACAGCCGACTTAAGTTCAACAGCTCAATGAAGTTGCTAATGCTCAACAGTAACATGGTAGGCAAAATCTGGATTCCAGACACATTCTTCCGTAATTCTCGCAAGTCCGATGCCCATTGGATCACAACTCCAAATCGCCTCCTGAGGCTGTGGAGCAACGGCAGAGTCATGTACACACTGAGGTAGGGCTGTCCCCATTGGCCTGAAACCTTTGCACTTAGATATTTATAATGTAATGATCAACTCCTCAGTAATATTTGTTGTTTGTGTATCTTTAGTTTGTGCATTCATATTTTTGGGTCATCTAGGTGTCCACAGTTTAACAAAACCATTATTATTGTCTCACTGGGGTAATGACCTTTGACTTTCATGTGAAGTCACCCTTGGGAGGGGGAAACATGCTGAGACTTGCTTTTTCTTTGTCACAATTCTGTTTTTGTCAGGTTGACTATTAATGCGGAGTGTTACCTTAAGCTGCATAACTTTCCAATGGATGAGCACTCGTGTCCACTGGAGTTTTCAAGCTGTAGGTGGTCAAACATTTTCCCTTCCCATTTTTGAACCTGTCATCAACACTTGCGTTAAGTTTGGCAGCGCCAGGGGCTCCTCTGGGTTAGTGTATGATCTCAGCCCCTGTTCCTTGTCTTTGGTACAAGGCCCATCTGCTTGAGGCTGTCCTTTCTAAGCCTGTACGAACCTATCATCATGCTCCACCGGTGGAGAGGAGCCCACCCACTACCATCCCCTTGGACAGACTACATGAATGATGGACCTGCTCCCAGTCTGATTCATCATGTCTGTGCCATCCTCCATCTGTCTTTTGCATTGTGCTTTAGCCTTTCATATGTTTTCATGATCTGAATCTTCCACACACTGACTAATGCAAAGACCATTTCATGGGGTTGAAGACAAATGCCTGAACGACAGCAGTCTCAGAAAATTCCATTGAGTGATTCACAAGACATTGTACTCCTGTTGTCAGAGAGTTGGTTTAACCCATAAAGACCCACTGGTACTTCTGTGGCACTTCCCCAATACATTTTTCTATGTATACATGTATAGTGTATAGTGTTTTATTGCCAGTTATTGTAATATTATCTTCTTCATTTTGACTTTTTTCATTGAAAATCCTGTAGATGTTCATTAAACTCAGATTAAAGTTGATGTTTATTCTATAAAAACTGATCAAACTTCAGTCCAATCCATCCTGAACTGAACATAAACCCAGTGTGTCCATCCACTGGTTTTGATCCAACTCCATGGGTTTTACTGGTGAATCAATGTTGGGGAAGATGATGGTGTTTCCATGGTAACTACAGAGCCTCTGAACATCCAAATATGGTCATATCTGATGACCATGAAAAG
>JAQQZY010000016.1:2835332-2849459 GCA_030068375.1 Ostorhinchus rueppellii
AACCGGAGTACCCGGAGAAAACCCACACAGACACGGGGAGAACATGCAAACTCCACACAGAAAGGTCCCAAGGATCGGCCGGGAATCGAACCCGGGTCCGTCTTGCTGTGAGGCACGTGTGCTAAGTCACCAAGTTATTTTAGTTTTTTAAGTGAGATATATTCCACATGGTTGTTTTGTTGGTACAGTTCAATGATCTTACCATTTCTGGCTGGATTCTGGAGTAAAGATGGTTTGTTATTCTATTAATAAAATGGTACAGATACATTTTATTAGATACGAATAACAAATGCACAGGAGGTGGCAGATCTTTGCACAAAAACAATACATTTATTCAAGTGTTCTCCAGCACAAGTACATACAGAGCCTTTATCTTCTCTCTGGACACTAAACATAAGTATGGGGGAGGGGGTCAAAGTGGAAAATGACTGCTACATTTGCTGTACGAACTGGTCTTGATGAAAAAGCATTTACGCCATTAACAGTTATGATAGAAACAAAGTCACACAGAGTGTCAACAGTATCACTGAATATAGTATTGACCTGCTTGAACAGTAAAATGAAATATTGTCTCTGAATTTAAAACAAACAAATGAAAAAAGAATCTGTTCAAAACAACATCTGAAAACAGACATGGAGAATATCATTTCATGGAATGTAGGATTAAGAAGCAATGCGTATTAAGCATACATTATGCTACAGTAAAAGTTACCTTTTTTTTTTCTCACACGATTTTCCCACAAATAAGCACCAACTACAGCAATCTCTAGTCTAAAACAATATAGGAAACCTTTCATTATTTGTTATCCTTTTTTTTCAAGTACAAAGTTAAAATGCCTTTGTTAATATATTTATATGAGTGAAATAATAGTTCTTTTCCATTACTACAAGGAACTTAAAACAGTCATTGTCAAGACATGTTTATTTCTCTTCCAACCAAATATATTTTTCTTGATTAGATCAAATGTTTAGCACCATCAGAAATAACACCTACAATCCCTCTTTTAAAAGTCTTACAAAAGAAAACAGAAGCATAAAACACCACTGTGTAGGGCTGTGCAGTGAAGCGGAGACCATTTGTCTTAAAGATGTCCATAGGCCACTGCTCAACATTGTTCACGCCACATTTTATCTGGATTCACTTGACACAAACAAATCGGTATGAAAGGAAAAGAAAAAACATTAACTTGGAGTCTCCCTACATCTAATGCTTAATGCAATTTCTGATTCAAATTTGTCACTTGATTTTATATCCAACCTAAGATTTTTTTTCTAATTTGATGATATATATTAGCAAAGAATTATATTTGTACATCTCATACAGGATAAAAAAAAAAAAAAAGATAAAAACAAACTGAAAACAACAGCAAATGGAAAACTATGTACAAAATGTACAAAGTGTATCATATCAGGAGGGGGAAAGAGCATCACAAAGTACAGCAGCTCACACTGAACCTGTGTGCACGGACAAAAAATGATGTCAGTAAGGTCACTTAAGAACTTAATTACAGTAAGAAATTAAATTTAAATTTTTCAATCCTTAAATATGATATAGATAAGCGATAGCATATGTTTCTATTCTCTTTATTCTTTGAGTGCCAACGTGACGTCAAACACTGTGTCAGTTTTTTGTTTTGACAAACCGTGGCCTAAATCCTCCATATATTTAGCTTTTGCGGTTTACAATCAAGAGAATTTAGTTTGTGAATATAATCCAAATTTGGATCAAAACGTAAATTTGCCAACATGACGATTTATCTGGGAAGTAGCAGAAGGCCAACTGTCCTTCATACGGGACAAAATATTACAGAAAGCACATTTAACTCTGTCTTAAATTTTACAATCTTAATAGAAATAGACATTCTTTGAATCTGGGTATACATACTGTATCGTTGCTGTAAAACAGAGAACAATATGGACAATGGATGAAAGGGAAAGGGGCTTGGGTGGGGGGGGTTACAAATGTCAATCCATTCTACTGTACACTCAGTCAAATACATGGGTTTCACATATTAAAATGATCCATTTGTTCACTTCTATTGGCACAGCCCTACTGTATACAAAAAGTATTACACAAGAGTAGATCAGTTCACATCATAAAACCAAACAAACAAAACCATTCACAAGAACCAATATTTTTAAAATATCAAGAAAAAAAAGAAAGTATACATATAAAAGTGCTTTATAATGTTGATAAAACAGCACAAAATTGCTATAAAAAGGTAGAAGAACTTTGTGAAGCCGCACCATATTGTTGAGGATTTGCACCTGACAGTTTTTTTTTTTTCGTGTTTTGAGAGAGAGTGGGAGTTGAAGAGAGAGGCTTTAACACCCAGTCTTGGTCACCCACCTTCCCTCGCACTCACCACACTTACTCAACAGTTGTACAGTAATATCATTGGTCAGGATGAAACTATAAAAAAGTAGTTCATCACAGACTTTTGATCTTAGTTTTTTTTTTTTTTTTTCAAATAACAGGAAACATCATTTCCCATGTGGCTTCATATTTCTGTTTTTGTGCAGACCCAGGCAGCGAAGCCTATGTGTAGGTCAGTAAGCATAAAATGAGCACCAGTACAAATGGTATAAAAGCTGAAAAAGGCAGAAAAGATGAGGATGGTAAGGAAGAGGAGGATACAGTAAGTCACTCCTTCCTCTGAAGTGAACGAAACGGCACAGTCTTTTTTCCCAGTAAGTGTAAAAACATCAAACACAAGTTTTTCCAGCAACAGCTTAAAAAAGCTGTTATTTAATGTGTATTTGAAGTGCCACATGGGCTATGATGTTTCTCATCTTGAAGCACCATGGTATTGGAACCATATTACAGTAGTACCTTTATTACCTTCAGTCGTGTATAAAGAAACTGTAAACAAAGAGGTATATGTGATCTGGTGTTTTGGATTCTCAGAGACACAGCTCTCTAGATACTCGCTGTGAGGCTCAGTAAGTGGAAGCGTGGCCGCAGCCCAGGTTTGAGTCTTGCCTGAGCCTGAATAACGTGGCGCGCTTACACACAGCAGAAACATTTATCTCAACCTTAAAACACCAACCACTCTTTCCCATCACATTGCTGTGTTCTTGAAAACAGACGTTTAGAACTTTTCTGTCTCATTGTCTTGAGAAGAAAGCATAGTCTCAAGTATAGCTTGCACAAACAAATTAACAATACTTGATAACACTGCTAAAAGGTAAAATGACATATCAAACTTAAATAAAATAAGAATTACAATTCAAATACAAGAAATAATGTGAAGTCTACATTTTATGCTTGCAAATTATACAAAAGTATAATTTGAGGATCAAGGCTCTTATTTCTAGTCACAACATAGAGTTGTGGTTCCTAAATGGTTCTGAGCAAGTTTTCCTTTACTGCTCAAACACAGGCAAAATATTCTTTGAGTGGTGCAAACAGGTGGCGGATAACGGGGACACTCCATGACCTGCCCAGGAGCCTCTGCCTCGCCAGCCGGCTCATGTTGGAGACGTCCGTGTAGTGGACCGGGAAGCCAAAGACCCTGGCGGGGTGACGTAGAGGGGATGAGGCCAAACCATCAGATACAGGACAGACAAACAGATGGACAGACAGACGGGCAGCAAACAGAGGAAGAAAGAGGAAGATAATGTTGAGATTTAGATCTCACAAAAAGTAAAACAGCTTTAAGAAGTCTGAAGAATACAGAATTTGAGGCTCCTCCTCAGTGAAGCCCTGTTCTAGCATTAAACAGGTGTCCCCAAATGCATCACAAATGGTCACATAGGGTCACACACTGTATCTAATTAAAAAAGCTCAATAACCCCTCATTTTTCAATTAACAGACTGATTTTGTAAAATGTCTGCAAAATTAATTCACTGTGCTGCTTAAAGGCCATCAGAAGCTTTAAGGTACAATGTTTTCTTGCCTGTTATTCAATTTGGAAGGTGATGCTGTCTGTCTGTCAATACAGTGTCAATCTTTGGTGGTTTCCTTTGTTTAATAGGACAACATTATTTATATTTCAATGATAAGTTCATCTTGAATTGAAAAAAGTGCCTTGGAGTAGTGCTCTTACGCCACACTACACATACACAGCAACTGTCATATAATTTTCATGTCTTTAACACAGGTTAATTGGTGTGCTAACTTTCATTCAATGGTAGGATGGTTGGTAGGACCTCCTCCTGTCCATCCCAGAGGACATTACTATCCACAGTAATGTGACTGAGTGTGAGTGTATGCCACAGCTACAAAAGTTTTTAGTGTTACCAAACAACATATCTTGTTACAATGATGTGTCTCATTCCTCCTTCTAAAACCTTCATGAATTCACACACACTTAAGTCCAACAGGTCATTCTAATTAAGTTTATGAGGTTATAGTATTTAGATCTGGAGATTAGAATTGCACAGTACTGCACTTTTGTTTACTTACCGCTCCATCTCAGTGCACCACAGTATGTCCTCCTTTTCATTCATGTAGACAGGGAAATGCTGGTCCTTGCCCTGTTTGATGGAATTAGATCTAGTAGTGATGGTTCTCACCTTGTCAAACTGATGGGACATGAAGAACATAAAGGATAAGGATTTGTCAGTGGTGTGCACATAGTTGACCATGCAGAAGACTTTGACTGTTGAATCTTACATTGTGCATCTGATATAGTTAAAGTTTTGTTTTTCTCTTTTTCACTTTTCCTATGCTGGCATTTTTGATATTGCTGATGTGCTCTTCTCCAAAACTGATCTACCTTGGATATTAGAATTTCACGTGTCAAATATAAACTACCTCTTGCTATCACTGGGAGATGCCACTATGCAGCTTTGCTATTAAAGCAAAGCAAATAAGCAATTAAATTTAAAAAAGCTATTTTATAATTTTACATCTATCTTTTGTTTTATTTGGATCATTTGTTGACTTGTTATAATGACTGAAATTATTCTAAAGGTTATATTTTGAATGAAAAGGGCTTTCCAATTTTTTTTTTTTCTTGAATTTATTATCTTTCTTTTATTTCTTTCAAATTCAGAGTTACGTGTATGACCATCCATGAATCCTTGAACATTCATGAATATCAGACTTGTATCACACAGGTACCTTGGCTGTTCTACCATGTTCCAAACAGTCTTGCAGGTCCAACTTATCAGTGCACATGGCAGACAAAGGCCTGAGGAGGAAACACAAGAGAAGCCATAGCTATTATTTATTTAGATACCACATTTGTGCATATTTGGTTTTGTTTCTGTGTATGAATGTTATAGGTTATATGTTGTATGGCAAGATAGATAAACAGTTTATCTTCATGGATTTCTTTCATTGAATACGTTTGGTCATGTTACCTTTGCTTTCATACTTCAGTGTGGAAAACAGAATAATTAAAATTTGCTTGAGATCTATTTTCTGTTGTCATCATCCACCTGTGATTCATCTCCTATTAACTCCTTTAATATTTTTGTTATTTTCAGTTGCTTTCCGTTTATTTTTACCATACCAGATACCTGAGCTCCATGAATTAATTTGCATACATTCATTCACTGGCTCTGCAGTACATTGAAAAACAATTATACAGATTCTATAAGTTTAAGAGATTTTTATTGGCAAATAAATCACATGTATGTAAAGAGATAATCAGTGTCATTGTCAAACCTTTCAGCCTCAATTGTAATTAATGTAGTGTTAGCTTCATTAGATACTGAGGCATTTAATGTATGTGATAGTAGTGACAGCTGTTCCCAAAAAGTTTTAATTTAATGTAATTACATGACCAGAGGTGATGTCACCTCCAGCAGAATTACAGTATTTATCCCTCAATTTTTACTTTACAAAATACAAACATGACCAGTTTGTACAGAATTAAAATCATAGACAGCCTCTGCAATTGTTACAAATTATTTGAGGTCTACAAGTCATACTTGTTCCACATAATAGCACTTAATCGTGCTTGTCATTTCTCTGACTCAATCACTCAATCTTTTACATTTAATTAAATGCAACATACACTCCACCACCTTTATATGTTTAATGACCCTTAAAGCCACCATACCATATCCATTTGTGTAACATTTGAAAAACTGGTTGTCATACTGCTCTTGTTTTGTATCCTTGGACACAATCCCTCAATCTGAGGTCATGCTGTGGTCAGGACTTGGTCATGGTTACGGTGGCCAAAGCTACAGCACTACACCAACCTGTTCATGCCAGGAAGGTTACCCCAAAAGTAGCGGGCACGGTGGGCAGCAGAGACCTCCTTAGCATCGATCATCACTGGGTTGCACTGATAAGGAAGAAAAACAAGTGCTTACTAGAGCTTACTAATACCTTGCCCCCCTTTTCAACACTTTGCCCATCCTGCTCACTGATACCTTGCCTAGTCAGTGATTCATTTTTGATTTCATATTAAAGACAATTGTAAACTAGATTAAACTAAATCACTGTCCTTTTTGTACAGTTCAGTTAAACCAAGGCAAATATTATTCTGCTCAAATGTTAACTTTAAATCTTATCACATTTTGTCTGATGAATTGGGTGAATAGTCTTCCTGGCATTATGATACATAATTTAACATACTATATACTGCATAATTTTAAATCCGCAGTGTATAGAAATACATCAGTTAGAGAGGAGACTGAAGATATTTTGCTCTCACGTAATACAAAACAGTACAGTTATTGCTCAGAAATAGTAAATTACTACTGAAAAAAGTCCCTTTATATTGTTGAAAATCAATGTGTTGAGTTGAAAGGCTGAAGAATGAGGATTTCTTTTCATCTAAAAGTAGAAAAGAGGATCAATATATCAATATTCTTCTTAAGAAGTCTGTGTTTTGAGATGATACCACAAGGGGGCATTCATCATCCACCAGTCACTGTGTTAATGTCACATCAGTCACTATCAGCAACTTGAATTGTGGTGGCTCATCAATAGAGGGCGCTAGGCCTCTACCCCATCTGTCTCACATGAAGAAGAAGATGATAGGACTCTCATAGAATATTTTTACCAAAAAAATATTTATATATACAAGCTTCCCATGATACAGCCTATGAGTATAATCTGCATTCAAGTGGTGTTTAAAATGTTTTTCAGTTGTTTAGTGCGAGCGGTCATGTGATGTATGCGTTTCCTCTTTGTGAGCTCTCGTTTACCATAATAGACTCTCTTTTCACCAGCCACCACCTTGAATGAACCAAGTTGCTGATAGTGACTGAGTTTTGAATCACAGGAATTAGATAATATACTAATGATTCAGTGATCTGGGTTGTGCAGAGTACTACAATCAATGAAGGAGCTGACCTCTAAAAAGCGGGATATGTCCCTCTTATCGCTCACACCCATTGCAACCACATTTTCAAAGAGCCAGAAGAAAGGCCGGTTGTCACCCTCCTTCGGTCGGGCCTCATGAAGCAGCCTGTAAAACTCGAAGAACAAACGGCCGGTGCCCTCTATGGGACAGAAACAACAGGATCGTGATTTAACAGCTTACTTTGATTTAGATTCCATGTCATGAGCAACATTGCAAATGAAAGTCATGGAAAGTAAGCAGAGCCTACCATAAAGACCTTTTCTAGCAGGATTGACTATAGAAAGGTCATTGCATGGGCTCCCACCAATAATTAGGTCAAAAGGACCCCACTCCTGTATCTGTGGTGACATAAGAGAGAGAGAGCGAGAGTCAGACATACAGATAAGGTTACAGTCAGTTAATGATTGTTTTAATTGTTTTGTGCAAGACATACAACAAATAAACAATTGCTTTACTTACGTGCTTTAAAATGCCCTGATAGTCACTTTCTACTTAAAATTAGTTCATGTGGTGTGTTCACATTAGGTCTGAGGGACTAAGTGGTCAAAAAAGTATGCACACTGCACATCTCTGCAGGCTCAGCAATCATTATGTGGCAAAAGAAGCCTATGAATTAAGTTGGAGATGCTTTACTATATTAGACTTTAAACGATGGTCAGTTTTTGGGTACTGATCTGATCACTGGGATTAGATGGAATCTATCAAATTGTATTATTTGTAGAAGGAGCTGTCTACTGTCGTAAAATTTGGAAAGGTAATCCATAAACAATTAATCTTAACATTTTTCATTTATTTCATTTATTTTGTTTATGGTTGTGCATTTCATCAGCAAACATTCAATAATCATCAAGTGAAAAAACATGTTCCTAACACCCATGGTCGAAAAGCAGCAGGATGAAGAAAATGTTATATTTCCTGCCCTGCCCCCTTCTAAATAATAGCCTTAATGGTTAGTTATACACAAGTAGCTATAAAATTATGCTGTATAAAGTCAGACAAAGCAAACTAAATACATCCAAAGATAATACAAAATTAATATAAAACCATGTACAGGCATGTCCAGGAAGTACAAAACGTAAGTAAACACCATTACCATACCTGATGAAATGATGCAAAAGCATTATACCAGATCAAAGTAAGTAAATAAATGTCACAAGATGCAATACAAATACAAAGCAAAATGTAAAAACGTATAACTTTTCATAGAATCTCATTGTTCTTTCTTTACACACTTTTTTTTCAGTTGGAATATGTTTTTACAGTCCTTCAGCTCCTTAAAAAGATAATTCCAGAGTTTAACACCCACCACTTATATACACATCTGCATCAAAGTTGTCCATACACACTGATGCTTGAAATGACCTTTCCTTCTATGCTCTTCATTCTCTGAAGTGAAGACAAACATTTCTTGTAATTTAGCTGGTAGTACTTTACTTTTGGCCTTGAACATAACAAGTAATATCTGTAGCTTAACTAGCTCCTGCCATTTCAATAAACTCGAATTAATATATAATATATTAGTGTGTTCCTGATAATCTGCTTTATGGATAATCCTGATAGCTCTCTTCTGTAGGAGATACAATGGCTAAGTGTTGCTCTTGTATGTATTACCCCATACTTCCACACAGTAGCTCTGATACATGGTAATATAAGTACACAATACAGTGTTCGCATTACCCTGTAATCTAGCAAATACTTTACCTTATTTAGAATGAAAATTCTCTTAGACATCTATTGCCTCACATGTGCAATATGGGATTTCCATGTCAGACCTTTATCTAGTATTACTCCCAAAATGTAAAGTTCAGAAACCCTTTCAATATTAATTCCATCTATAGACAGTACTACATTTTCCTCCGTTTTTTTCTTTCCAAAAATCATAAACTTTGGGGGGGGGGGGGTTTGTTTGTTTTTTTTTAAATTTAGTGATCATTTATTGGTGTCAAACCATCTCTTAAGTTGGACCATTTCCTGTTCAATAATATTAACTAAAGCTTTTAAGTCAGGGGTGCCCAACCCTGGTCCTCGAGAGCTACTATCCTGCACGTTTTAGATAGATCCCTCTTCCAACACACCTGACGGTCATTAGCAAGCTTCTGCAGAGCTTGATGATAGGCTGTGATGTTGATATATCCTCTATTATATTCATTACAACTGAAGCAGTGGATCTATTGGAATGAACTGACGACAGTTAGTGACACTGGTCTATAATTGGCAAATCTATGTTTATCTTCGGCTTTAAAGGGTGGTGTAACCTTTGCTACCTTCATTTTATTTGGAAAAGTCCCTGTATGAAAAGAAAGATTAAAAATATACCAAAGGGGTTTGACAATACAGTCTATAGTCCTTTTCACAATTACCATGTCTAACCCATGACTATCTGCTGATGTCTTACTTTTCAGTTTTGTTACCATTGGGACCCAGTGAAAGTTCACATCAGTAAAACACTGCTGTAAAAACTGCAATGACTGGTTTTCAATGAAAAGTGGTTATATGTTGTTATATGTTATTGGGTTCCATCGTATATTTATTTGCGTATTCATGAGACCATCACATCACTACCTACAGATGTTTGAAACTACTGTACATTTGGGAAAATTTATCATTTGAATAATCATTAGTATGTACTTGTAGCTGCTAGCAGCCACCTTTTTATTACCTCTTCACAAACATAGATTTAGTGAATATTAGCTAAATAGTATGACAGTACACCATATAGTTTATGCCCCTTATCAGTCATACTGTTGTGCAACTAAACTTGATAGTTACAGTGTCCTTGTGATGTATCTGGTCTGTGCTTGTTCTTGCCTTGGTCTCATTATGCTCTTGTCTTGGTTGTGACATGGTCTTGATTTAAATGGTCTTCACCAAAACACTACTTTTTAAAAATAAATTACTATATTACTGTATGCACTACAACCATACTTACTATATTTTTTTTCTGCAGATGCACTGTTACAGGAGGAGTAATTCATAATACACACATTTTGACTGTTGAATTGGTCAAATATGTTTTGAGCTTTAGAGCTACACTGCGTCATTTGGTGTTAATGTTGGGAAGGTAATGACATGATAAAAATACCAATACTCACATCAAATCATGAATCAATGACATTATATTTATGTCAAATAATTTTAACAGCAAAATTGAAAACATATTGTCTATACGTTTCTGTCTATTTTAAGTCAACATGACGCACTCTGCGTTTTTTCTTTCAGTATAGTTTTGTGTGTGCTGTGTCCATTATAATCTGTCATTGTAGTCTTATGGTGCATTCACACCAGTCCCATTCAGTCAAATTGTAGTTTGTGTGCTCAAAGTCTGGTTCATTTGGGGAGTTGTAAATGCGTAATCAAACTCTGATGCGGGTCAAAGAGGCGAACGCTGGTCTGTCTAAAAACATAGAGTTAAGCCTGTTTGAAGTTAACCAAATGTAGGATTCGGATTACAACACAGCTCCACCTTTTACTGTCATATGGTAGAAAAGGAAGCTGTCCTACATCAAGCAATATCTAGACAAGGTTTCTTGTTTACTGTTTCTCCCCTTCTTCCTCACTAATTCTTGATGTAGCACCACCACAGATGAGAAGGGGAATGTGTTAATGAAAAGGTTCTGGTCATTTGACAAAGTGCAGTTTGAAAGAAAAGCTGGATGAGCTGACTGTTGTAACCACAGTGGAATTAAGTCCCCATACAGATTCTACCAGACTATTAGGTATTAAAACAACTTTACTTTCATCCATATACATAACTTCAACTTACATGTTTGCGTGTGACATTCCTCACATCACCAACATACATGATGCGACCCTGATGCCGGACAATCCCCACCGTAATGGAGTCTTCACACACTTCAGAAGCTACATAGCGATCCACCTGGATGCCAAGTTCTTTCAGCACAAGCAGTCCTACAGAAGAAAGAAATCAAACTAATTAATCAAATTAGTATTACGTTAGTATTTTATTATATTCGTACAAAATATTTGTACAATTATAATTTGAGCTTTAATCATCTTCAAGTCACTTTTGCATTATAGAAAGCAATCAGTTAAATTTATTTGTTGTTTGTTTGCACAAAAAGCATATTCAGTAACAGCATCACTTTTCAAAGAATCTTTGTCATATTATTCAATCAGAATGATACTTCTCCTTGACTAAATTATAGTTCCACTGAAACTAACAAACCTAATTTAGTGACTGAAATTGATAAAGAACTAATTGTTACTCAGAGATAGATTCAGAAAACCTTATATATTCCAAACATGATATTTTACTCTAATAATATAAAACAAGTAAAAAAAGAAGAAAAGAAAAAGAATTCAGCGTAAGATAAATCAGTTGCAGCACATGTTTTTTTTCTATTTTAAAGCCACAGCCCACTCATTTAGATGGGACACTAAATTAAAAATAAATCAAACATTTTATTGTGAATGTATATGTACACAACTGCTATGGATATTCTTAGTTTGGCTTTTGTTTTTTAACTCTTACATGTCGTCACCTATGAACATGGATGAAAATATCATGCAGTTCTCGTCTAACCTGTTGCTATGCCATCAAATAGCGACAAGACACGAATGGGTTTCCTCTTCTCCGCTATAACTGGGGGATAAAGCTTTGGTGGATCCTGAAACACCAACAATGACAGAGGATGGGTAGTGGATAAATAAGATGAAAAGGAAAAGACAAAGACATATTGGTATTTGCAATCTTGAGGCGTATTACTTACAAAATCTTGGTCGTGATTATTTGCAAAGAAGTGCTGCAGACGGCTAGGCCAGTCAGCGCGACGCTCCAGCAGACCAGACACACCCTTTTGGCAGCATGTGTAGCAGTTCCACGGGTCCTCTTTGATGGCAGCGTGGGCTGCTCCTGGACCGACTAGGAGATCCACACACTCCACACAAAAACATCTGAACACAGACACAGATTATTTATTTACTTTTTTGGTATGTTGTGATAATATACTGTATAAAACTATCATTATTACCCTACTGACCCTTTAAAAATCCACAATCTTTTGACAGCAATGCAACAAATTCTATACTATCATTTGAATATCGTGACTATCCTGTGACAACCACAAATCTCAAAAAAGTAAACTTTTCACAAGTTCAAAAAAAGAAAAAGCTGGTTTGTTTAAAGCTTTGTTCATTTTCCTATTGATGCCATTTTGACAATTTGTAGTTTTTATTGGACAGGAAAAGGATGAAAATTATAACCTGAAAAATAACAAAAGGCATCTGGCAAATAAATAGAATAGAGAAAAATGTACATCTAGTTCTAAGACGTTCAGGCATGGTATAGTCGGCCTTACACAGTCTGGGTTGACATCCTATAAGATCCACTTCTCACTGCAGATTTTCAGGGTTTTTGAAAATTAGTTTTCAACATCACTGTACAATAGAAGACTGGCAGCTGTATTTCCCCCCAGTTGAGTTTGTGATTCAATCTAAAGTCAGAAACAGATAGGCTACTTACAGAATCATTCTGTTTCACATTTACACGGCTGAGGTTAAATCATTTTGAATGAGATTTGGGTATTGTCAGAGGCAGTGGCTTGTCATCTAAATTTTACATCATCTAAACACAGCAAACCATCATTTGCAAGAACAAAGCATTTACTAAGTCCTTTGCATGTGCAGTGGAATACAGAAATGAAACACTATAATGTGGAAGGCGACACACTCGACATTTAACTGTTAAAGGGTATAGCAGGGGTCACCAACCCTGGTCACGAAGAACTACGATCCTGCATATTTTAGATGTATCCCTATTCTAGCACACCTGACAGTCATTATCAGGCTTCTTCAGAGCTTGATGACAGGCTTGTTGGAAGAGGGATACATCTAAAACATGCAGGATAGTAGCGCTCAAGGACCAAGATGGGTGATCCCTCGGTTAGACGGACAGACAAATGGACTGATGAACAGACAGACAGACAGACATAGAATATTTTATTTGCTGAGCCTATAATTCCTAAGAATAACATGTAGATGTTCCCAGTGGTTGTTTTAGTATATGTGAGAGAGAGAGAGCAAGAGTGAGCAAGAGCGAGAGAGAGAAAAAGAGAGAGAGAGAGAGAGAGAGAGAGAGAGAGAGAGAGAGAAAGACTCATGCACCCCTACCACCCTCATATATTCTAAGTGGTTCTAAAAATGGATGGATGGATGGCAACTCACCGACAACAGTTGTTGTTTCCACACATCAGCACCTCTCGTCCTCCACAACAGATAGTGCAGTATGACTGATACCCATCATCATCATACTGATATGCACATTCTAGAAAGCAGTTCTGTAAAACAAAACAAGGAGCCAAAACTCAAATCAACTCTGGAACATATTACAAACCATGCGCTTTATAGGATTATGCTACATGCTGTCTCAGATACATTCAGGACACTACAGGAGCGTGAAAGTAAAGATAACCAAACTAAGGAATAGTTTTTATCCACAGGCCATCAGGCCACTGAACCAGTTGAGAGACTACAACTCATCTGTACATATCCTCACATATTTTCAAAATAGTAATAATATTTCCACTCAGTCTCTTACCACTGGGATAGTATTTTTATCTTGCTCAATCAAATTTTTTTTTTTTTTTGCACCTTTATACACTTACTCTTTGCAGAATACTCACTTCATTTGTTTTTACCTATTTATTTTTACTTGCTTAGTGTACAGTTTATTTCCTTTATTTCGTTTTAGTTTAATTGTTTACATTTGTTGTGTGAAGGGAACTCAAAAAGTAAGAATTTCATTGCTCAGTATTGCTGTATATATGACAAACTTCTTGAATCTTGAATATATATATATATATATATATATATATATATATATATATATCTATATAT
>JAQQZY010000016.1:2903913-2915604 GCA_030068375.1 Ostorhinchus rueppellii
ATTTCGTGCCTACGGCCCCTCCGACCACCACCAAACATTCATACACCAGTGTGAGTGACACTGGAGGCAAGGAGGGTCAAGTGTCTTGCCCAAGGACACAACAGCTGACCTGGAGAGAGCGGGATTCGAACCGCCAACCTTTCAGATATTGGATGACCCGCTCAACCACCTGAGCCATAGCCACCCCAGATAAGGCTAAAATGACACCTCAACATTATTATTTCAAAATGTGGTCCAGTGCACACATCTACATGGACATTTTGCAAATGATTAAAAAGATGGAAGATATTAATTAGGGTATTACATACCCTCATTTGCATAAAGAGATAGATGTGCGTGATCAAGGTACTGATACCATGATTGATGAACAGAGGGATAAAAGAGATAAACAGGGTGTTAAAATGTGGGGGAAAAAACATGATTCTAATAAGCAGATGTGAATGTACAAACCTATAAATGGTTAGTTTAAATTTAGATGTTGATGTAGGGAAAAAGTATTTTCCAGACAGTACTGGGTTCATTGTCTGATTACTAATAGAGAGTCAGGTGCTTAGGTTTTGTGGCAGAATTTGCATAGATAATGGCACGTTTTGAGTGCAGCCTGGTGTGCAGACTCATTTGGGAACCACTTAAATGGATGACACAATTCAGTGGTGCTGGGCTATCACTGCAGGAACAGACTATGCCAGCCTGTTCATCCAATTCCCAACCAAGACACTTTGATGAAAACATGAAAATACAATGGCATTTTCAAACGCAGACTCAACCTAATATTTAAAGAAGAAAAACCACAACAGAAAAATTATAAAATATGATCTGTTGTTGCCTGAAGTGAACCCTACTTACACTGTCAAAATCTCGACACTATTTCCATCTGGGTAACCGGTTATTTAAGGCAATGTCTGTTGCCAGGCAACAAGACTAAGGGCAGTACTGTGTAATGGGAACATGGAAGAAGAGGACAGATCCCCCCAGTAAACGAGCCAGAGAGCCATTCCAGCTCCAGCTCCAGTTCAACCTACACCAGCCAACGCCCACCTCACCAACCACCATTACAAACAGCAAATGTCACGTAATCAAGCTGCAACTTGCATCCCTCACAGATGCTGTCGTCACTATGCCCATGAAGCATCAGAGATGCTACAGTTAATGATGCTGCCTGCATCATGACAAATGACAAGGCAGTCGACATGCTACAATTCTCTCTGCGTTTGGCTGTTTCTTCAATAAATATAAGGAATGATGAATACTCTAGTGTGATTACAAAGATCATGATGGATTAGACTGACTGAGTGACTCCATTCATAAAACTGGGAGTGTTTTTAGTGGGCTCTGACCTGAAGTGACTGCACAACAAATCTTTTTGATATTTCAAGGCTCCATCCACCCTACAAAAACTTCTCTGACCTAAACTCTTATTTCAGCATATATTCAGGCAGTGCAGGAATGTCTTTATAGAGGTATAAATTAAAAAAAAAAACAACAACTACTGACACATTGTAGTAATGCAGAGAGTGAAATCCATATCAACAGTTATGCACATAAATAAATAATTTAACTCATATCAATAAATCTAAACATGTTTGAAAACTGCTCAGATTAAAGCCCCTTGAACCCTATACACTCTGGACACAGTGAACAGTGAAATTGTGGGAAAATCATGATTTTCATCTCTTTGCCTCTATACTTCACTGTGCAGCCCACATTCCTAGCTAACAAAATGTCAGTTAAAACATGACCTCTAACCTACATAACCTTAAGAAATAATCTTAAATTACTACAGTTCCCAACGTATGAGTAATAATAAAAATGCAATAACCAAGATGACGCACAAAAAAATGTTTTGTAAAATATGTTCTGTTGTTCCTACATCATCCTTTTAATAAGTGAGGCTACTGGATAATTAACGGTTCGTCAGTAACATAAACTGATATAACAAAATAGCAAGCACCTAAAATGATAACTAGTATGGCTTCAAATGGGGAATATTATGAATAAATTTGTCTCCTGTATAAACTGTGCAGAGCTATAGCCTATACATGCTGCATACTTTTAGATTTATTGTCATACATGATGGTACACAGAGATGCAAAGAAGAGAAAAGTTTGTGAGGTGGTGTAACAAGATTTAGAACCATATAAAATTTAGAATAAGGAGTTTTTGGACTACATTTTAACTCATCTTTAAAATTAGATGTGTATTTTTCCTATTCCAACCCAAATTTCCAGAGATTTTAAATTGAGAAAATTCCCATTCACTGTACCTTATACCAGCACATAGTGTAGAGGAGTCTAAATGTTGAAGAGACTTGCAGTGATCATATTTTGAAAAAAAAAAACTACTGTATGCAAGTAACACCCAAGAGGCCAGGTAAATTTAATTCTGGTCTTAATAGGTTATTGTATTCAATCTAGAATAACTTCTATTTCTGATTAATAAAGAGTACCTTAGTTAAAGTTGTGTCAATTCTGATCACATTGCACGAAAGACAGATCACCAGGTATGAGCATAGCTACTACTGATCCAATTATTGTACATTTGTTTTTATTTTTGGCAAAACTGTTGTATAAATTAGATAAGCCCGATGACACACATCTGGCAAACAATGAGTCTACCTTCAAACAGGTCATAAACTCTATACACTTTTGAGTATTTCTTACCATTCTGTTTCCGTGTGATTCAGCATAGTCTGAGCTTTTGAATGCAGGGCTGTTGGCGTTGGTGACAGTGTTGGACGGCATTGTAGAGTGTCTTATGACCTTATGGGTAATGTCTGTGATGGGTGATGTGCAGACGGGAGATGTTTCATATGAAAAATAAAGTTAAAATAAATTAAAAAAAATAAATAAATTAAAGAAACAGAAATGAGAGCTGAATCTTCTTCTCTCTCCTGAAAAACCAAAAAAAGAAAAAAAAAATCAGCGTGGTAGTAACGTCATTTACTCTCGTGATTGTGATTGTAAATAAGTCTGCAGACTTCATGCTGTAAAAGAGTTGAAATCTGTCACATCCAAAAGTTACTTTACGATTTACGATTTGTCTTTGGTTAACAAGCAATATCTGAACATCAAGCTGAGGCACTGCACTGACTACGTCACGTATAGGAAGCTCTTCTATAGGATACTGTATGTTACTACTACCGCCTATAGGACCTATGCCACTCTCTATACCACATGTGTGCATGGCTGTGCAGCTGTCTACAAGTCCACGTTAAATATCCACTATTGTGCACATAACTATTCCAAAAAGCTGCACAAAATCTGAGTGATGATCATGCTGTTTGAAAGAGATCTTTCAATAATTAATGTGGCTTTTTCACCCTAAGTGTCTGGGTTAAAGTTACTCCAGCAGTCAGCCATGCGCACACACCGGAGCCACTTCCACTGTTGCACTGGTAGAAATTTGCCAAAAGAAAAAAAAATACGATGCATATATCTATTCATGTATCGCTATATTGTTTAATTTTATGTAAAGGTTGAGGCAAGTTTACTGACAGTCGATTCTGATTCATTTAGAAAGTCTAGAGGCTGCTGGAATGAAGTCCCCACTCCTGCTAAATAATTGCAGGCAACAACCACAACATCAACAAAAAAAATAATTTATTATATACATGGCCACACAGGCGTTAGAGTCAGCGCATTTCCATGCGCATCAGAGCTCTACACTCGGTTCACACATTTCAAAATCGCCATCGAGTCACTTTCATTTATTATTCAAATGGTCTGTGCATTGAAAATGTAAAGTTTTTACATGTCTTTTACAGCAGGGGATGTATGCAATTTGACCCAGGGGATTGTGGCTCTTTTACAGGCCACGGCCACTGAAGGATAAATCTCCGTTATTTTTTAATGAGGCCGGTGCTTTTTTGAAGGCGTGATCCCGGTTCCTTTGCTGAAAATTCGGTCAAGTTCAAGTGCACACCGCGGTATCCAATCAGCACATCTGCAAAAAGCAAACCCTAAATCGCTATTTCCCCGTTTCCTTCGAGCGCCTTCCGCTCTAAGGGCTTTCACGTTTTTGTTTTTGTGGGGGTTTTTTTCCGTGTGTGTGTGGGTTTTTTTTTTTTTGGTTTTTTTTTTGTCCCGATAGTAGAGGTTACCCTTCCTGTGCGCTTCTACCAGTACCGGGTTAAACGGCTTTAAACGCATTAAATCGCTGTGTGTTCGTTACCAGATTTTCCCAAGTCCCAGGCCTGACCCTTTTTGTCTTGCTTGCTCCCGGAGCCTCCTTCCTCTTCTCTCCCCGTCCTCCACCTCCCCAGCCGGCCAGCACTCTTCCAGATGCGCCGCTCTCACTGCAGGGGCCTGCAGACAGTCTGCTGGCTTCTACTGGGTCCTAAAGCCAGATAGGTTCGCAGCCTGCTGAGGGGCTCCACAAGAAGGGGCGAGGGGTCTGATGATGAGCTAATCGCAATGAATAAAATTTATATCATATCCAAGGTCCTCTGTGTCCTCTTTCTAAAATCCACGTGGCAAAAACCCACAGTGTTTACTCTGGTAGAAGAACAGTTAAGCTAAATAAGAAAAATGTCCAATATCTCATATGTCTTCAGAGTATACTGTAAGTTAACAGCTAAAGTTTGAATCAATTTCTGGTGATGGTTTGTGTGTAAAATGAACCGAACCTCACTTTATATTAATATAATGTAAAGACTATCACATGGTTTCTATTTTGTTGCATCTTTTACCAGTGATAAGAGTTGAAATCAAATGTAAAGCAGACTGAAAATAATGAACATAAACTTCCCTCTGATGTGCACATCAGTCTGAATATCTGCAGCAGCAGTAAGAGACAATACCAAAACTAGGTTAAAAACATGCAAGATGAAAACCAATCAACAAGCGGAAAAAAAAAAAAACATACAGCATGCTGAAAATGAGGTAAAAGATGCAACAACATAGAAACCATGTGAAAGACGCAATGAGAATATATAATAAACAATGTGACAATATCCCTCGGCCAAATAGTGTAAAAGCCTGTTGAAATTTACTGCCCTATAATTTAGATCAGCCTGTCTTTGTGTAAAACCTTACATATTTATGTTTGAAAGTGCTCAGATATAACAGCACAAGGAACAAAGGCCTTTGACCTTGAAAAACAAGGTGCTATTTTCAATAGGCTTCTGCTCCATGCCAAGATACATCCACAGTATAAATTTGGTGCAGATATGTGTGTTCTTCAGATAACGCAATTATGTTGTTGAATGGACAGACAGACAAAACAATTACAATACCCCTTCAGTCCGAAGTTGGTCAAGGGTTTAAAATCAGGTAAAAGATGCCAAAAGACAGACTAGAATGAAGAGAGACAAATGAGTAAAAAGACAAAAATCAATTGTAGTGACCGTCTCCAAAGTGAACATATTAATATGTGAAGATCAAACCACTATGAGCTGAAATCAAATGTAAAAAAAAAAAAAACCCAACCCCCCCTCCAAAAAACAGCAGAATGAAAATGAACTTCCCTCCAATCTGCACATCAGTTTTATTGTCAGCAGCAGATATCCAAACATTTTGGTGCCTTTTGTCCACAATCTTTTGCGGTTTTCTTCCTGCATCTTTTGTGACATGTAATGTTATATCTTTGTTAGATGATTTTGTCCAATGCATTTTCTGCTGTTTTGTTCACTGCCTTCTGTCCCATTTTTATCTTATGCATTTTACATAATTTTGGTCTTGCGTCTTTTGTTCATTATGTATGTTGCATCGTTTTCATCTGAAGTCTTTTGCATTTTCTTCTCAGTGCTTTTGAGTTGTTTCTCGTTACATCTTATACCTTCTTGCATCGTTTTCATCCTAGTACTTCCGGTTTAATAATGTTATATCTTTTATGTGCATGACACTGTTGTGCCCCAGTCTAGGGGTTCTGAGGCACAACATAAAAAGGCTCCATCTTCCCAAGTAGCCAAAAACACTAATTTTTTTGTTAAAACGAAGTTCAAATGTTTATTCACAAAAAAGAGACTGTAGTAAAGGTGAGCTACTAGCTTCAGGGTGGATCCAGGCCAATACAACAACCAAAAGGTGTCCTATAGTAAGGGAATAAAGCTTAGCTAACCAAAAAAATAAAGACAAACAAAAGACAGAACACTTACTTCCCTAAGTTAACTAAAACAGGAGAAAATGGTACAACAAAAAATGGTGGCCCACCCTTACTGCTCAGATTCCTCATACAAACAAAAAAAACCCCATGGTGAACAAACAAAGGTGGCTGGTTGTAGGTAGAGGAGG
Source organism: Ostorhinchus rueppellii (assembly GCA_030068375.1). Taxonomy (NCBI): domain Eukaryota; kingdom Metazoa; phylum Chordata; class Actinopteri; order Kurtiformes; family Apogonidae; genus Ostorhinchus; species Ostorhinchus rueppellii. The sequence goes on from JAQQZY010000016.1 coordinate 2,910,144, forward strand.
ATGAGGACAATGCCTGCTGCCCCCGGACTGCCCCCATCTTGGCCTTTTTGTTGGTGGCGGTCCTGTCTGCAGCCGATCACAGGTCAGGGTCTGGAACCCAATCAGCCAATCACAGTGCAATGGCACATCAGATCTGCATACCTGATTGGCAGAAAAAAAACAAAACACAGGACACAAAACACTGCACGAACAAAACAAAAAAAAAATCCATAAAAACCACAAACTGGCTGCGTTCATTACACCCCCACACTCAAAGAATTAACACACCCCCAGAGTGTTTAATTCACATTAAAAGAGAGCTAACATCTTGATAGGACGTCTGCTATTACATTGTCTGTGCCTTTTCTATGAAAAATTTGAACATTAAAAACTTGGAGTGACCAACGCATTAGTCTGATTTGAGTTCTGCATCTGTCCTAGAAAAACCAAAGGATTGTGGTCGGTGAGAACTGGAACCTAAATAAACCTCAAACTACTGTAAACTAAGTAAAAGGGCTAGAGCTTCCTCCTCTATGGTACTGTAGTTTTGCTGGTGTTTATTGAACTTTTTGGAAAAACAACAAACCGGGTGATCAATACTCCGCTCGTCTTCCTGGAGATGAACAGCACCAGCGCAGCACGCACTAACGTCTACTTCTAGTTTGAAGGGTCATGTGAAACACGTCACAGCAAGGATGGATGCGTGGCACAGGAGCACTTTAGCAGACTCAAAAGCTGCTTGACAAGCAGGGGACCAGATGAAGGGTTTTAATGGGCTAACTAGGTCGGTGAGAGGGGCTACAGCGTCAGAAAAGTTTCAGCAGAAGCCACGATAGTAACCACACATTCCGAGGAAACGCCGTAATGCTCTCCTTGTTTGTGGAACCAGAAACTTATTACCTGTACTTTGTCCTCCAGTAGGCGCACCTGTTCCTGGCCAACCTGCTTACCCAGGTAGGTAACAGTTGCCTTAATGAACTCACACTTTGCCAGGTTCAGTGTTAGTGAAGCTTTGCGAAAACGTTTGAAGATTAGGGACTGTGTGTTCAAGTGCTCAGTCCATGATGAAGAATATGTGACGCCATCCAAGTCAGCTTCACAATTACTGATGCCAGATAGTACACGATGCATTAAGCGCTGGAAAGTGGCAGGTGCTTTATGCAGCCCGAATGGCATCACGGTATACTGTAGGAAGGCGTCAGGTGTAACAAATGCTGAGATATGAGGCACAAGGTGTTAAAGGGACCTGCCAGTAACCTTTTAACAGGTCAAGCTTTGTCACGTATTTAGCGGAGCCAACCCTGTCAAGGCAATCTTCCATTCTAGGAAGCGGAAAGGAGTGGGGTTTGGCAACTGAATTTACCTTTCTATAATCATTACAGAAGCGACTGGTGTTATCTGGCTTTGGAACCAGAACGCAGGGGGAGCTCCATGCACTTGTGCTGGGTACAGCTAGACCATGTTCTGTTAGGTAAGCCACCTCCTGCTGCATTATTGCACATTTTGTAGGGTTTACGCGATATGCATGCTGCTTAATAGGTCTGTGGCCCTCCACATCAATATTGTGACACAGGACCGACGTTTGTCGAGGATGGTCAGAGGAAAGTACGAGGTATTTTTCTATTAAATCTATAATAGAACAAGTCGAATCAGCCAAATGAGCTAGAAATTCCATTAAATATCGTAGGATTTCAGAGTTTCTCAAATGAACTACCGGCATCAGACCACTTTACTCCTCCAACCCATCGTCCGTCAGGTGATATTGAAGGGGGACAGTGGACATAGGCATAACGGATGTAGCAGGAGTCGGCATGTGATCGCACTCTGGAAAAAAATGTTTCATAATACATATTAACATGACAGACCCTGGATTTCCTTTTTCTATCTTATGTGTGAATAACATAATCAGTGTCGTTGAATTTTTTTTCCTGACCGTATAGGGGCCCGAGAAACAGGACTGCAGACTCAATCCAGGTAATGGAAGCAGCACCAGAACTTTTTCACCAGGCTGGAAGACACAGGAAACAGACTTTTTATCATACAATTTTTTCATTTGTTTGACTTTTGGACAGATTATCACGGGCTAACTGGCACACATGTTTAAGGTGATCACGAAAAAGGAGGTGACATAATCCAGCAGGTTATGTTCAGCTTTCGGCACATCTGACAGCCACTTTTCTTTCACAAGCTGAAGGGGACCGTGCACGGTATGGTTGAAAACAAAATCGCAGGGACTGAAACCTAATGACTCTTGTGGACTTGATTTCACATGCTTGACTTGTAACTCGCTTACAATTTGTTTGAATAGTTTTGAGGTGAAGTTAGTACCCTGGTTGCTCTGGATAATTTTTGGTAGACCAAAAGTTGAAAACACTTTGTGAGGGCTTTCACAATGGGCTTCACTTTGATTGTGCGCAGCGGGATGGCCTCAGGATACTGAGTTGCAGTGCACATCCCGGTTAAGATAAATTGGTGTCCTGACTTCGTTTTCAGTAGGGGACTAACGCAATCTATTAAAACACATTCAAATGGCTCACCAATCACTGGGATCGGCTGCAAGAGAGCTAGAGGAACAGTTTGATTTGGTTTCCAAGCAAGTTGAAATGTATGGCAACTTCGGCAATATTTTGTCATGTCGGATTTTAATCCGGGCCAAAAGAAATTGCGCAAGATGTGGTGATAGGTTCTCTTTATCCCTAAATGTCCAGCCAAACTGGAGTCATGTGCCAGACTCAGAATTTGAGCACGATAGTCTTTTGGCACAACCACCTGGTTAATGGAAATAAAATTAGTGGAGTCGAGACTCCGACGTCTCATCAAAACACCATTGTCGAAAAAACCACAGGATTTTATGTCATTCTCAGCGGCTACAACAGAGGAAAAACACAGTTAGAGTCGGGTCATTTTTTTGGGAAACAATCAACATGTCTTTTGTCACATTTGAACACAATGCTGAATCAACAGGAAAAATTGTAGTTTTATTTGCACAATTTACATTCAGTAGTGGAGGTCACAGAAAAAGAGGATCTGCCCTCATCTAATGTAGCCAGAAATGATTCTGACACATCCACAGTTTCACTCATCTTTCGAGCCTGGGTGTGATTGGGCCCACAGGAAACATATTTGACATAGCATCATCAGAAATTTCTGAGGTGGAACAGCAGGCAGATGCAAACGAAATAGGATCACTAATAACGTTGAGTAGAGGAAACAAATCGTTTCCCAAAATAAACATAACGCCACTAATAGGAAAACAAGGGAGTATGGCAACTTTCACACATCCCGTAACGAGTGGCAAAAACAAATGGATCATGTAAAGGGGGGTGTTGAGCTCACTCGTTTTAATCCCCCATACTAATAAGTCAGTGAAACATGAAGTCTCATCGAGTAGGGGCAAAACACTGGCCAGCATGATCGAATGATAGGCAGCGGTGTTTCGAGACAAACGCAGAAGAGGGGGATGGTTTAAACCAGGCGTCAACCTCAGCACTTGCCTGTGGGTCAGGTAGTGGCACAATTTTTTCAGGTTTGGACGCAGCATTAACAAACCCCAAACCTACAGGAGGTTTACTGATTTTGCCATCTTTTTTCTTGAGTACTGGACAGACGGCAATTAAATGGCCTGGCTCATGGCAATAAAAACACTCAGGGCTCTCACCCGTGGTTGGAGAAGTGTTTTTACGCAGCATTTTTGTTGATCAGTTTTTGCGAGTAGGAACGACATTTAAAGCGTGAAGTGCCGGCATAGAAAAACCACTTGTGTGAGAGTACAAACTCGTCAGCCAGCACAGCTGCTTTAGTCACCGACGCCAGCTTTTGTTCATTTAAATAGACATTTATGCAATCTGGCAAACATTTTTTAAGTTATTCAAGTAATATTAACTCTCTCATGTCTGCCATAGAACTAATATTACATGCCTGACACCATTTATTAAATAAGACGCTCTTGTCACACGCAAATTCATCATAAGTCGGTTGGCAGTTTTTTCACTGTTACGAAATTTTTGACTGTATGCTCATAGGCCTGCAAAACCGTCTTTTTTAGCTTATCATAATAAAGATTATCTTCAATAGAAAGACTTGTGCTAACTTCTTGTGCTTTTCCCACTAACTAACATTGGAGTAGAAGTTACCAGAACTCCTTAGGCCAACTAAGAGCGGGTGCTATCCACCAAAAGCGCCAAATTCCGAGTCCACCTCAGACTCACAAAATGGTGGAACTAAAGCAGTATGTTTGCTAATGTCAAAAACAGCAGGAGAAACAGTGCTATGGCCAGAAAGGGATACTGGGGAGGAAACTACAGGAGCTTCTTTCTCCAACTCAAGCGCCCTGATGCGCAGATGCATTGCTTGCACCTCCAGCTATTTACTCTGAGCCTCTGCCTCTTATTTGTAGGGTGATACAGAGATTCTCCGTGGTCATACCTGCACCCATAAGAGGATCTGTGACCAGCTGAGACTCTACCCCATCGCCCTTAAGTAGCTGGGATAGGCTCCATGCGACCCCCATGACCCTAGTGAGGATAAAGCGGGTTCAGAAAATGAATGAATTTAACAATTTTTCCACACTGTTCTAACTCTGGGAGAGACCATGACTGATTTAATTTCATTTTTGGGTGGAGTATTCCTTTAAAGAAATTGCACACAATTGATTGGAAAGTAGTTCATTGATTATTTATCGCCTTTCCTTGTTACTGTTTTAGATCCGGTGGCACTTGAGCATTTTAATTGATGTATGCTTGGCCCTGGAGAGAAAGGAGACAAAGATTTAACTTCAAACTAGGGATGTTACGGTATGTGCCGAGGCTTCAAAGCGCATGTCGAGTAATGGAGGGGGTATTTCCACAACACGCATATTGAGGCTGCTTCATTTAGGGAAGGAGCTGAAAATGATGACATCCGAAGCCACGCTGCCCGGCTGAACCATGTGACTGCTTCGCGAAGCGGTTCAGATTTCGCTGCAAGGTTTGACAGCAATATCAACTCCTCATGCTCCATTCAAAACATGGGTTTTTGCAGAGTTTGGACAGTTTGTGTGCTATCTTAACATGCTCCAAATCTTACCACAAAGGTCACACAACATCAGAAGACACCTTAAAACACAGCCCTGTGGCGTTTATGACTCAAAGCGATTGAAAATGATGTTAAAACACTGTGTTTGTTCAAGTAGCAACTTACCACTTTGATTACAGCCCTGTCTTCCGGTAGCCCAAGCAAGTCGATCGTCAAACGCACTTACTCACTCTTCAAAGTAACTCTTCATTGAAGAGTGATTAAGTGTGACGGCAAACATTAGCACCTTGCCCTTGTGTCCAGGTCCATTGCCAAAAAGATCCCTACAGAAACCACGGCCCTTAAGAAGGTTCCGGGCGGGACCAAGGCAGGGGAATGTGGAGGGGAGTTTAGTCCATCCATCCATCTTCTTCCGCTTATCCGGGGCCGGGTCGCGGGGGCAACAGTCTAAGCAGGGATGCCCAGACTT
>JAQQZY010000016.1:2919813-2934842 GCA_030068375.1 Ostorhinchus rueppellii
CCCCCCCCCCCCCCCCCCCCCCCCCCCCCCCGCGCCCCCCCCCGCGCGGGCGCCCCCCATTAAGTGGCGCTTGGGGCAATTGCCCAGGTCGCCCATGCCTTGGAACGCCCCTGTCCGTAATGATTCACCACACATGTAGATTTTTTTTCCTGGTGTGATGAGGTGAATTGGAAGAAAAGACTACGTCGGATGGACCAAATGGACAGCTGTCCACAAAGTAAGTTATATGATGCCTGTTTATTTCATGATTTAGTTTGGCACATATATGCACATCTGGCTGGTACTCATTCAGTTTTTTATTCTGGTGCTGCGTGAGAACTTTGCTCCTATCTAGCGGTGCTTTGCCTGTGATGAGGCTGAATATACTCGTACTCGTCGTCTTCCGCTTATCTGCGACCCGGCCCCAGAGGCTGAATATAGTTCTAAGTAAATATCTGTCAATAATAGCCTTGTTCGATATTGCATTATGATTTGTAGTCGTTCTGAACACTTGGCTCCCAAGATATGTTTAGAGAAAAAAATAGTCTCAGTCCGTCTTTTTGGAGGACATGCTAACTGACACCGCAGGTTTACAGCAACTGTGCTAAGCTAAAAGCGCTGCTCCTAAAACAGGACAAAAGAGGAAAATTACTGAACGGATTTTAACAATTTTTTCCACACTGTTCTAACTCTGGGAGAGGCTGTGACTGACTTAATTTCATTTTTGGGTGGAGTATTCCTTTTAAGTAGCTGAATGATTTGGTAGTCTTTTACATGGCAGCCTTTCAAGAAGTGAACGTCAATGGAGCTGTATTTAAGAATTATATTCCAAGTAATGACAAAATGGCCCTGATATGTCACAGACATTTAGGGATCATGCTCATTTCAAATACTAATATCACTGACAGTAGTAGTCCATCCAGAATATTCACGTTGAAAAGTTAAGTGGCAGTGCACACTTAATGTTTATGTGGCCATTTTATGTTTTGGCCTGATGCTCCACCAATAATCTATCTCCCAATCATGAAGTCAGTACCATTTTGGCATCAGGTTGCCAGTTCCCACTGAGCCGCAGCTAGGACTATTTCTGATCTGAAATGTCTGACATTACTAAACCTACAAGGCCTCATTATGATTCCCAAACTGGAGTGCCATTAAGATGAGGCAAACATAACAAATTCATGGGGCCCAGTATTCCCGGGGGTCCCATACAGCAGTGGAATGGGCCTGGAGAATTAGAGGAATAGTAAAGTGTCTTCAGTTTCACTTTCACTTTGCACCAATCTGACAATCCCCCTCCCCAACATTGCAAATTTTCTCCAGGACAGGTAATATTCAGCTAAGTCTGGCTACCTTAATTCTACTTATTGTAAGCATGGGCATTGCAGATTATTCATTATTATTCATTGTATGTTATCCTGTATTGATGTAATTATCCAAATTGCATCCAAAATTAATGAAGAGAGACTCTGGGTTTAAAAGGCACATTCCTTTTTACTGTGGCCACTTAAAACACACACATACAACTTTTCTCAACTTGTGGCATACATTATCTTACTTCCAAGAAAAATTCCGAAGCCTTTTGGGTAATGTTCTACAGTATTTTGAATGTGATTTGAATGTGATTGCAGTACCAGTTTTGGCCACAAACATACATACAGGTCCTTTAAAGGAGTGATATTTTGCTTTTTTGCTTTTTAAAAAAAAAATGGAATTATGCATTTCCAAACATTTCCCTGTGGTCTACATGAATTGTAAATGCTCTGCTTGAGTCTGAATTCTTCATTAATTAAATTCGACAGGCCCACCTTCAACCCTGTTTTTTGAGTAATGATGCCAGAAAGGTTGTTTTGAACGCTGGTCCTTTAAATGCACATGAACCACTTCATGCCCCACCCCCTCCAGGTTGTTAGCTGTGCTGCTCTGTGCCGTTCAACCAACAGCTCAACATTTTTGGTAATCGCCTCAGAATTTGGACAGATTTTCAGTATGGATTTCAATCGCTGCTGCTGACAAACAATTATGGCACATTGAGAAATTTTCAATGGAAGTTTTATATGTGTAAATGTCGTGACTTAACTAGTTATAGACATAACAAATTAAGCAGGAATCCACTCAATTTTGCCTCAATGAGTGTAAAGCTAGCTTTGCAGTACTTGGAGGGTTCAAATTGAAATTTGAAATATTAGGGTGCCCAAATACACAAATAAAAATACCAATGTAGGTTTAGCAAAATATGACCCCTGTAACATCTTTCTTCCCCTGTTCCAACCCTTTTTTTCTAAATATGGACAATTGTTTCCTGAAAATAGCAACAGCGATGTCAAGGCTTCAAAATGGCAATGATGAATGTTACACAGGGTTTGTATTTAGTATATGATGTGAATCTACTTTTATTTACAGAGGAATTTTTTCCAATTCTTTGCCATAATCTTTCAAAGTATACTTGGCTTTACATCTGCAAATCAAAATGGATGTGTGATATGGTAACTCATCCATATAGCGATTTTAACTGAAGATTTAATCCAAGTTACACTAATGTCTCTCCGTTTACTTTTAATTTCTTCAAGTGCAGATGGAACAAGATATACTTTCTCTTATCATGTTCATTCCATTAACCCTACAGCAATCTACAGCACCAACTGCGTGTTTCATTCCTCGCCTGCCCACCAGACGGAGACACAGGGTGATATAAATGTCACAGGTTTGCTAGATACAGGAGTGCAAAAGGGCTCAGGGGACAGACTTCCCGTGGGGCAGGTCAGGGGCTTTTTAACGGGAGCAGTAGGAAATGTTCATGCAGCAGGCGGATGTGGTTCACTCTTTTTCACTGTCTGTTGAGTAAGTGGTGCAGAGTGGTTCATGTGATGACAGAAACCACAGCAGCAGCGAAACGATGGCACTTGACCTACAGGCAAGAGTGGTGCTGTAAACTTTGTGAACCTCCCTAGAAATCCACAGGGGAGGATGATGATAGCTTAAAATGTCTTGACCTGATCTCATCTGCATATTTTTTTAACCTGAGGCACCAGTAAAAATGACCTTTTCTAAAATATGAAGAAAAATAAATCTGGGATGAGATGAGAGCATGGGATGGACATATTTTGTGAATATGAACAAAATTTGATTTTGATGATTGCAACACATCTCCAGGAGCAAACACTTGTGACTGGTGAAAGTGGTGAGGAAAAACTTCCTTTTAACAGACAAAAACCTCAAGCAGAATTTCACTCCTGGATAATGGCTGTCTGGCTTGACCAGTTGGGATCAAAGAGAGAGGGTAAAGGAAGAGGAAAAAGAGAAAGAGAGAGAGAGAGAGATAGAGAGAGAAAATGGGGGGGGGGGGGGGGGTAGACACATGGATGCACTTGATGCAAGGCAAACTGAGCTTGAACTGTCAAAAAGTAGATCAGCTGGTTACCAATAACCAGAACAACTGTCTGTAACTGTTAATATTACTACTACAAGTACAAGTATTAACAGTGAATATACTATTGGAACTGTTAATACAAATGACCACTACCATCTATATAATAAACACTATCACAACTATATAGATAAGTGAGCGATGATGATGAAGGCAGGAGAGATGAAGGACCACAGCAGCAGGTCCAGAGATGATCCTGGGAAAACCTGTGAGGCAATAAAACACAGAGACTATGGGGAAGAAGTTAAGTCAGTAACATGTATTTGCTGTGGCATAAATACATAAATAAGGAAAGCCTACTTTTACACACAGAAGCCAAATAAAGAAATCAACAATTTCTGATAAACCCACAGCTGCATTTTTTGAACAGAGTGGGTCCCTGCTTTGCCCAATTTCATGACCCCTTTTCAGATCAAATCAAATACAGGTGACCATAGAATTTATTTGAAACTGGCCCGATCCAGCCGAGCTTCAACTTCCTCCAAGTTGGCATCCGTCTTCTTACAGAGTTCAGGAACTGAGTCCATTTTATGGTTCTGCTCCATCATCGTGAAAGTCTGAGTGTTGACCATCCTGGCCAGACCGTCGATTCCCCCCCGCAACAGCTCCACACACACCCGAAGAGCTGCCCACTCCTTCTCAATTTTGTGGTACCTCAGGAAATCACCAACTCCAATCAGTGAAAAAAAAGAGTACCATAAATCCAAAAATCCAGACGTCCTCTGCGTCTTCAATAGCCAAAGTTGAAAGACAAACAGAATTGCATTTCTGCCAGGAATCCAATGCGTATCCAACTGCGTAGGTCCCTGTTGGGCACACAGCCTCTCTGGTTTGCTGCTTTCTTGCCTCTCGGGTTCGCTGCTTTCTAAATATGGCTGATTTTAGCAATATTAAGCAGATGAAAAAGGCAGTTCTAGAAATCTGTTTTATGTGTGAGATAAATGATGAATCCTGATTGTAAATAAAGCCTAAATTCCTCACAGTGGTTTTGGGACCCAGGGTGACACCATCCATGGTGACTATTTGATTGTACACTGCATCCCAAATACATATGTAGGAGGGTGTGTGGACATTGATACTACCTCAGACCATCACAGACACTGCTTTTGCGCCTTTCATTGATAATAGTCTCGATGGTCTTTTTCATGTTTGACATGTTGAACATGACATCCACTTTTCCTGAAAACCAGCTGAAACATGCAAGTAGTCTTCTAACCACAGCCCATTTCCACCATTTTTCAGTCCACGTGAGATCAGCATGGAGGTCTTTCTGCACAGAATTGATATAGCGTAGTTCTTTGTGTAATACAGTTTTCAGTGACAATGGTTTTCTGGTTTGTCCTTTAAGTCCATGTGTCTGAATTCATCATGCTGTGATAATTCACATGCAAAATCTTGGGTCAAAGGTCACACACCTTCAGTGGTGGTTTCCATCCTTGTAGCCTTTATGAAATAAGAATTCCTTGGACTCCATCAATCCTGTAGCAGGTACTCCTACTCGTCGTCTTCCGCTTATCCGAATCTGGGTCGCGGGGGCAGCAGTTTCAGCAGCGAAGCCCAGACAGCCCTTTCCCCAGCAACATCCACCACCTCTTCCAGGGGAATCCTGCATATTTGTACCAGCAACAAAACTCAAGCGTCTAGCGCGGTGTGATTTCATTTGTCGCGTGAATTCATTCGCATTCGTCGCGTCCGGTGGAAACACACCGTAAAGCTGAATCCTAATTCATCCCTTGGCCCTACCCCATACCTCTACGTTTTGCACATTCACATGAAGGGGTAGTGTTGTCCCGATTCTCAAATAGATGGAGGGGAAGCGCTAAAACGAAGAGCTTTCTACCTCTTGAAACAGAGACTTTCCAGGACTACACTATGAATGAAGGGGTAGGAGGAGTTTCACATACTTCTGTTTGGATCATTGGCAAGACAGAAGTAAACACAGCCAAAACATGGAGTGATGAAAGAAACACACAAATGTATACTTTTTTCATAAACAGCTTAATCATTTGATTGACCGTTGAATGCTTTTTCAATGTATTACAGATCACATTTCTGCGGTTTATAGTTGATAGCCGCAAAAAGATGACCAAAGCCCATGGAACAGAGATGGTTACAGCTGCTGATGGCATGGGGAATATTTACAGAAACAAAGTTTTTGCATCTGTTTATAGCGGCGTTGATGACCGCTGATGACGTAACAGATTGCGAAGTGTTGTACCATTTCATAGGGGAATGTTTCAACCCCTACCCCTTGTAGTTCTGTTTCAAGGGGTAGTGCCAAGGGCAAGGGCCAAAGGGTTCGGGCTAAGGGTGAATTGGGTTTGGGCCTAATCCTGCTGTTGCTCACCTGACAAAACAGATTTTCTTGTATATTCTGCATACTTAAACTCTTATATTATCAGTTAGCGAAAATAGTGAAATTTTTTCTTTTCCATTCTTGGTTAAGGAAAGGTTCAAAAGAATTAAGAAGTCACAAATTTTAGTTTTGATTACATTAGAAAATGTCCAAATTTATCTGAAAATAGTAATTGTAAAATGAGGGAACACAGCCCTTGTTAGTGGAGCCGTTTTGAGGCTTCACCTTCTGGATAACTGAGTATGTTTCAAAGTTACACTGTTTCTGGAACAATAGTGAAGCTCTGAGTTGTAATATAGGTCAGTAGGTTGGTATGTTCGACTGAAATACCTCCACAACATTTTTTTTTGTACAGTACATATATTTTGCGCCTTTAGTTCCAAGAGGGCTCTGCCCAAAGGATCAGTAATGTTCCATTTAATCTAATCTAAATATTCATTGTAAATCCTAAAAATGTTGTTGATCTGCCAACATTCTCTCACCTATGAACCTTTTTTTGTTTACTTGACTTTTATTTTACTGGGTAGGTAAAATAAAAGTTAAATAAATAAACACCAGTTCTCATTTACAATGACGACAATCTTGCATTGTTGGCTTTTGATTAAATGTTTTTCAGCTAATTTTCATGCACTGTATTACATGAAATCCCTTAACATGAACAAGATGGACTGACATGAGTTTCAAATTTGAAATTTTCCCTCAGATTACTATTAATGGCTAAAGTGATCCAGTGACTCTTTGACATTTTTAGTTAAAAATACTGAAAATGCACTTAAACTATAAATAATAATCATGACATGACCAGTAAGAGCAATATTTTACATCTTTTTTTTTTAATATATCTCACATTTTATTTATTTACAAAAGACAGTGGCTTTGTGACATAAAACTATGTTTTGTAAAATCAACATGAGAACCAAATGTTTACCAGAAGCATAACCATACAGAACACATACATAGATAAATAACATTAGGGGAGTGTTGTCATTGAGGTTGTCCTTTTTGCACATAATTTCTCTGCAAACAATAAAAGGGTCAAAATGTATGCACCTCTAAATGACTCACTGTGTTTTGTTTGTTTTATTCCAAGTTTGGTCTGACAGGGTATATTACAGTATTGCCTCTGCAAGAAATGACATCAGTGACTGTCTATCAGAAGGGCTGGAATGTGTTTTCTACCTTTATTAAGTATTAATGCAAGTTTTTCCAGGTTCCAGCAGTGGAAATCATTAAATGTGAATATCTCCAGGCATCCTGTGAATAAACTATATGGGCAGCAACAACAACATACTAATGCAGATATACAGTATACCTGTACTTTGTATGACACACAATGTCTGCAAACAGTGTGGCACAAATGTAAAGGCTGAGCATACATTTTTTTCCCCCAGAACACAATAAATAAATAAAATCTCTACTATTTCACAGACTAAAACTCAGAAAGGCTGATAGATCATCTTATTAGCTGAAAGTTACTTTGAACAGCACTTTACAAAACAGCTACAGGCACAAACTGAAAGAATGAAACTGAATAAATAAATAAATAAATAAATAAATAAATAAATAAATAAATAGAGAAATAAGTAAATGAGGAAGCTAAGTTTTGACACTGCGCTGCAAAGCATGGCAAGAATGAAGGGGAAGACAGTGACTCAGTTACATTGTGAAGCATTTTACTCATTTATGGTCCTTTGCATTTGGATAAACAGATCTTTTTCCAGCACAGAATTTTAAGTCACATTTAGCCTCAATTCGCCCTTAGATATCAGGGGGACTTCTGCAAATGTGAGTGTGCATGTGATAATCTCATTACAATTACTCTACTCCACTAATACTGTAAACCAGAAGAAGGATGGAAACAGAGCATTAACAGAGAACTGAATGAAAAAACATCACAATTAGAACGACAATAACAGAGGAGCCTCACTTCGGTATTTTTCTTTGACAGTAACAGGTTGTTGAAACCTTATACTTAGCTTACAGAATAGGCTTACTGTACAAATCTCACTAACAGGTCATGTCTTCTGTGTGATTATACACAATATTTCCATGACTTCCTTTCAGCATTGGAAATAATGCTTTTTAAATAGATCATGTTCACACTGTGGTCATTCTTCTCTGATGTCATGGTCTGGGTGAGAAACATATTTAGCATTCGCATACCAAAGCTTCACTACTGATCAACAACTTAAAAAGACAGTGATCAGTGAAAATCCGGAGAGTGGTGCACTGGCTCATATTTCAATTTAATACACATTTAAAAACCATTAACTAACATTACACAATGGCTACCATTTAACATTTAACTATTCCCTAGTTAACATTGTTTCCGGGTGTCTTTTTAGTTGGTGATAATCTTGAGTTACTGTTAGCTAATCCTTAAGGCTAAGTTAGCATTACGCTACTTACTAGGGAATACTGGAATTTGGGAGCATTGGTTGATACAATAAAGATGTGTTATATTTGAAATATTACTCTGTCTTGTTATGGTTGCTGTCTTTCCATCTGTCTGTACACAGCAAAACTGTGACTCTGACATTTTGGAATGAATTTACATCTTTATTATCGTAATGTGAACTAGGATGTGGTTTAATGCTAATTATAAGGTATCATCATGTAAGGCACAATAAATGTTTTACCAGCAGCTATAACATTATCTGATTAATGGCACCATCTGATCTTCTCACCTCAAGTATGACATCAAAGGAAAATTACTGCCATCTGTTTCTAGTTTTGCATTATTAAAGCAGAATCAGAAAAGTGATCTCCACTTTGTGTTTCATTTAAACAGCGATCCTGGAGGTCAAAAGACTATGAATCGGAGTATGAAAATGTGTAGACCTGTATATCTGATCGTCCTCTGATATAACTTTCTTCCTCTGACAGAAAAATTCACTCACACACAAACAGAATATCAAATGACATGCTTCACCAAAAAGCACTTCAGAAAAGTCCTTTTGCCTTCATATTAAGCACATTCTTATCCTACTGTTTATTTACTTACTGATATTTTCCTCATCTAAGAGTTCAAATCCAAAATAAGTTGAACTACTTTACAAGCCATCTGATTAGCTTTTGCTGAGTTGGTTAGCAAAACCCTGTAATTAGAATCATCATAGACTTTTTCCATCCGTGTCCAGTGATCTCTCTTCAATAAGGACATTATCTTTAATCTAGAATAGCTCTTTAGTCCCTGAGCACCTACCTTCATTGCACATACATTTTCAATAATCCTTTATTAACTATATAAAGCTATCAAAGCATCTCCGACTTATGCACTATGACCTCTAATCCACACGTATAAGTGTTCATTTTATAACTAAACCTCAACACCTAATTCATACTCATAAACATCCTGAGGTCCATCCCTATGCTTGAAAAACAATAAATACTAAAGACTATCAGCTCTAGTCAATGCATTTGGAAGGAGGCACCATCCTGCGATGAGTGTTACAAATGCCCTTAAGGTGTACATTTGGCTTGTTTACATTTTCACCACTGGGGGAGGAAACAACGAGACTCAGCTCATTATAGTTTTTGTTGTACAGTAACCCCATGGTTGTTCTTGACCTTAAGTGCAGCCCTCTTGTTTGCAAGGGTGGCTCACTGAGAGCACAGTAGCAGCAGCAGTACAGTATGTGACTCAGCCAGTGTGTTTACATACACATAGTATTATGAAAACCAGCTTTACAGGGAGGGGTATAAGCTTTCCAACAGCATCCGATTAATGCAATAACAAATGTGCTAGAAAACACACTGATGAACACAGCAGCAGATCATATTGATTTTTCAGTCATTTACTGTAATGAAGGGTTGATTGTTCTCAAGATCCTAAAGTCATTTATATACTTCACATCAAGGTAGAAAACCAGAAAATCTAGACTGGAATTGAGTATTTTTGTTTTATGGGTAATAAGATGCAAGAAATGCACTTCAGAACTGAGAACACTTTTATCTTGGTACTGTATATACACAGCCTAGCAAAAAAAAAAACAAAAACAAAGAAAACTCCCACATATGGGCTTAACTTGAGAAACAGTTTATCTCCTTCATTTGGATAATTACTGCAGTGATCAAGCATCTGGTTCCAACCGGCTCTAATTGTAAAGTGTCATGAGATGACTTTTGTTATGATCTGGTGCTATATAAATAAAATTTGATTTGATTTATTATTCAACAGCATCAAGTTCTTTAACCTTAACGACTGGAGTGAGTAACTTTTTATTTCTTAAACAACCATCTGTTTGATAGAGAACACAAAGATTGGACTGTGTTTCAAAGGGAAAAAAAGGTCATGTGGCCAGATTGATCCAGTTCTAACATGAGCATGGGCACATCAGGGTGAGAAGAGCAGTGGATGAAGTGATTACTCATTATGCCTAGTGCTTACCGTACAAGCCTATGGGGCCAGTGTTACGATCTGGGGTTACAGTTGTTCAGGTCTAGGTTCAACAATGTTATATGTCCATAAAATGACAGAAATAAATGGCATAAGCATATGATGCATCAGTGACTGGGTACCATAATAATAACAGCTAAAGGCAGCCAGATGACTGTGGATGGTAATTTTTTTTTGGCCAGGCTGTGTATTTTCTTCTCTTTTGCTCATTGTGTATTGACCCAGTGCAAGGCTCTTAACCAGAATGAACAGAAGAGCTCATTACTCCAGTTTCACTGGTCCTTCATAGGTTACTAACCAGTTTTATAATTCAACTTAAACTTGGTTTTGGAAGTTTAGGGCTTTGCAGAGACATGTTCTCCAATAAATCACAGACCTGATAAGACTCCTACTATTCTACTCAGCATGTCAAGTCTTCCTCTGATCACACATTGCTAGTGATTTCCCACATTCCTTCCAACCAGTGTCACTTGTAGACTATGGACACCTCTGTCCTTGTCTTTAAATTTTGCTTATATTTCAAGAAGTCTTTAGTTAGCTTGCTAGTTACCTAGC
This sequence comes from Ostorhinchus rueppellii, assembly GCA_030068375.1. Classification (NCBI taxonomy): domain Eukaryota; kingdom Metazoa; phylum Chordata; class Actinopteri; order Kurtiformes; family Apogonidae; genus Ostorhinchus; species Ostorhinchus rueppellii. Next base: position 2,930,530 of record JAQQZY010000016.1, read on the forward strand.
TAGCTTATTAAAAAGATTTGTTTCCAAATATTGTTCTGTATTTACTGCATATATGGATCTGGATGCTGTCACTTGTATTTTGTTGTTCTTTGTTACCTGCCCAGAGACTATAGATGTAAATTACCAATTTTATAAAATGGATATGTTTAATCTTTAAACATCCATGCTTTTCATGAATTCCACACCCTATCCTAAGAGTTAAATCTGATCTGAACTGATGTAGTTTATGTTCTTTAATCATAAAGACTCCTAACAGCCTAATAAATGCATTTTAGCATTAAATCCTTTCTGTTATAACCCTAACCCTACAAAGGGTAGTTGGTGACTTGGTGGAAGTTAAGGGGATAAATCTTGTGTTTTTTACACTGAAATCATCAATGCGCATTGTCCTGAATAAATAAAAACAAAGTACAATATGTACTAAATGAAGTAGAGAACCCCTGCCACACATTAACTCCTAAACAGTAGACAACACTTCAGATTACAGATGTGAATGTAAACACACACTATGAATTTGGAAGCAGGACATTTCTGACACCCCAGCTGTCATCATAAACCCACAAGGAGTTGGCATAGCATGGTACAGTACTGAAATCCAGACATGAATGCAACTTCATGGAAAAATGATTAAAAACAAACAAACAAACAAACAAAAAATTAAAGAAATGCTAGCACTAAATATACAAAAGCAACAACAGGGAACATGTTTTGAGTTGAGGCCTCCTCCACATTGCAGTGTTCCCAAGGTCATGTGTTTACAGTTTTATATACAGAATGATGAGCTGCAATAAAAGAGTTAGCGGAGAAAGCACAGCAAGCCATTCCTTAGCAGTCATAAGGGAACTTGTTGGGTAATTACAGTAGTTTTTGTATACAGGACAACAAACACACTCGCTAATTAGACACATCTTGCTACCTGCAAGGTGTGGTGAAACTTTTTTTTTTCACATAGTGAAATCCTGTTAGATTACAGCATGCATTAATCTACGTGCTAATGCCAGGGGAGATTTTGTTGTTGTTACTGATTCTTCCCAGTTGATGACTGTATGTCCTTACAGGATGGGATGGTCGTCTCTTTCCCTCAGTGCTTCTGTACTCTCACTGTGCCTGGACACACACACACACACGCACGCATGCACGCACGCACGCACACACACACACACACACACACACACACACACACACACACACACACACACACTTAATACGCTTCATTCCTCTGCAGTCAGGTTGTATGACTTTGCAAAAGGATAAGAGTCTGGACTTGATGGAGGCAAATCTATGTGTGAACATTAAATTTCATTCTCCCTGAACCATTCTGTCACAAGCCTGATAACCCTAATCAATCCTGCCATTGTCTAATCTTTTAGATGTTAAAGACATGAGAAGACACTTACTGCAGTTAGAGTTCAGTAACCTGTTCCAGCTGAAACATTATTAACCACTACAATACTGACTGATGGAAAGATTGGAACTATTTGCTTAGTTAAATCCAGGCAGTTTTTTTTTGTTTTTGTTTTGGCCAGGCTGTTTATTTAACTCTAACAGATGCAGTAAGTGTCCTCTCATGTCTTTTACATCCAACAGACTGCACAATGGACTGATTAGAGTCATCAGGTTTGCGACAGAATGGTTCAGGGAGAATGAAACTTCATTTCCTCACGTGGATTAGCCTCCATAAAGTCCAGACTATAAATTGGGATGTGATGAAGACTTGATGCAACAGTTTGATTCTCCATCATCAATAACCAGAAATTAATGCAACTATGGATGGAAAATATATTATGAACCTTATTGTGACACTACATAAGCATTATGTGGCAAAAAGATGATACAGTCAATCTTTCCTGTAATCTAAACCAAAGGTGGTGCAGTCAAATATTGCATGTGTGACTTTTTTTTGGCCGGGCAGTGTATTTTAATCTAGGTTTTGTACTGTATGAAATTTGGATTTGACAGAACGACTTTCTAAAGCATTGCTCATGTTGTGGAAAGGTCTATTTTGTGCCAAACCATGAGGATGACTTTTAATATATACCCTAAAACTAAACAAGTACTTTTGGCACTGAACACAAAACAAAGCAACTGAAAAGTGTAGTGTAAAAAGGAAACTCTACTCAAACTACTCTATTTCATGTGAGACCTATCAAGTCCTATCAAGTCACTGATGGATCTATTTAGACACAACAACAGGACACCTCTACAACCCCAAAATTAGAGACAGTTGGAACCATATGGAAAATAGTAATTAAAATGAAATGCAGTGATATTAAAATGTACTTTGACTTGCGTTTCAATTGTCTGTTTCATTTGTCACACATTGTACATATCCATTCCATTCCACATCCAATGACTTAAAATAATAATGTGATAATAACAGATGATTATAAGCCTAATTTGGTTCAAAAACAGCATCAAAAAATGTAGCGAAAATAGTCTATTGCCAGTTTGTTGACAAATAAATGGGAAATTTATTTATTTTATTTTATTTTAAATGTACCTAAAACAAATATAGGAAGGAATTTGGGTCTATTTGTTATTTGGGGTTGTAACATTAAGTATCATTTTGTACAAATACATGGGTGTAAACAGCAGAATAATTGCTCTATGACTACTTCCCCCAGGTTAAGATTGATACTCATTGCAACTATAGCCTTTTCCCACTTCTATATAATATATAATATTTAATTAATTAATTATAATTCCTACTTTGTGTTGTTCATTCTGCTTCATCTGAAAAAAGAAAGGAAATATTGCATGCTTATATAAATAGCCAAACTTTATACATGACAAATAATAGTGCATTCAGTTTGGAAGTGGCATACTGTATTTACTTTACTATTCAGTGTGTCAGGCTATGACTGATGGCATGCAGCGAATGACAAAGAGGCTCACCTCTGTCTCCTCCATTCCTCATGTTGGTCTCATCTTCATCTCCCCCATCATCCACTTAAAAAATGAATTGAATTTAGTGATGCACAGTGATGTTTAAGTAAGATATAAAGACTTACATTAAAGAAAAGCACACACAACGATGTTATAGATAAGGTATCTGTTGTAGAGAGTAAAATTCCTTAATTAATTTTCTGAATGTGCTTTATCCTCACTAGGGTCACGGGGTCACTTGGGGCCTATCCCAGCTACTTAAGGGTGAAGGCAGGGTACACCCTGGACATGTCACCAGAGAGAGTCAAATAAAAGGTTTAATTCCTTCAAAGACCACAACTCAAACAAGTGTCTGAAGCCTCATCAGGTTAAAATCTCAGACTTTTTAATAACAAGGTATAATACTATACAATAACAATACTTATGTGATATTCATATCACACTTTCAGAGAAAGATATGGGAAGAGACTGTATTTGTTAATTTCTACAGTCGAGTGGGTTGTCCAATAACCAAAGGGTTGAGAGTTCAAATCCTGGCTCTGATTGTTGACATGTTGAAATGCCCTTGGACAAGACCCTGAAATTGCTAAATTGCTAGTAGGGGCTGGTAGGTGAATGGGGGCCTTGAATTATTATTATTATATTCCATTATTCTTTGATTCTTTGTAAGAAATAAATAAATTACAGTAACAAAAATGTAAAAGAAATATTTCATAACAACACAATTGTAAGATTGACTGTTTTAGACACGTGTTTATAAAATGTGAGACAAATACTTTTTTCAGACTTTCTAAGCCCTGCAGATACTCAAATAAGACAAAATGAATGTCATATAGATATAAAATGCATGCCGCTTCACACTAACCTGAGTGGAGCTCTTTCACCAGCGATGACATGGTATTTGTGATTGAATCAGCAGCAACTAATAGATCATTCCGAAGATTTCTAGGTACACCTGGGGAAGCCATTTTTTTTAAGTAGGGGAAAACACAGAACATAGGAGTCTGAAGTGTGATCATGAAGAAGGAGTAATACAGATATGAAACAGGATTAGAAAGGTTTGGGTTTAATATGTCTGCTTATTAAAGAACAGCTTTTTAAAGAGATCTTAAATCTTTTGTCTCATGTTGTGACATAAAATCCCGAAACCTAGTCAAGGCTGATATTGAGATTTTGATAAATAATATATGATTTCATACAGCAGGAATCTGCTGTATGAAGCTGGTTACAGTCACCATAGCAATTGGCAAAATTAAACAATGTTTAGGTCTTGAAGCCCCAATGAATTTAGAAGCACTTTTAGTGACCTGTCATGATTCACTTCTTTCTGTCTCTGCCCCTTTAAGATCCCTCTCTGTCTGTCTCTCTCTGCCTGATTCCTGATTCATTGCACCTGACGAGCTCAGCTGATGCTCGTCAGGTGCACA
>JAQQZY010000016.1:2952735-2962939 GCA_030068375.1 Ostorhinchus rueppellii
CAAAAATGGTTATAAATGTCAGTTCAAATATGAATGTTAAAAATGATGCACAAGCACCGTCTACCTTAAGGCACTTGCCTACGAGTTTGCACCTTAATAAAAAAAAAAACTTGATGAATTTGCCGTGTTTGTTTTTTTTCCCCCTGCATAGATATCGAGATATATACCGGATATCGAGATATAGCAAAAACATATCGAGATATCTTTTTTTCTACATATCGCCCAGCCCTAATACCAATACCTCAATCTCTCTCTGGTTATGACAATTGTAGCATCGTGAAGAAGTGTGTTTTTGGCTTCATTCTGGTGCCCTTTTATAGAGAAGGCTTGAGCACAGTTAACCAGTAGTAAAACTCAACTCTGAGTTTCAAACATCAGTTTGTGTGCATAAACAATCCTGAAATCCACTCTATATTGTCTTCACAATCAGTCAAGCGGAACCAAGAAATCTGTTCACCCGTCTTCAGCCTAATTTGGAGTGAAATCATGATGCAAAGCCATTTTTCCAAATGCACCCGTATTTCTTAGGAATTTTCGAAAATTCAAATGGTGCATTTCTTTTTTCCTTGAGTGTAGATAGCCACTTCCACTACACTGTTCTCAAGTCATAGTAATTTTGCTTTGCCATCTACATTAGGCTACTGTCACTGCATGCACTCAAACAGTAAGTAAAATGTTAATGTATGTGTATGGAGACAGCCACCATGCCAAGTGTGCACCCTTGGTCACAGTGATGGCGGAAAAGTGGGAAAGGGTAAAAAGTCTGGTGTTGAGATCATGACTGCTAAGTTTGGAGCCCAGTGAAAATGTGAGCCTGTTCATGGTTTGGCACATGTTAGTGTGTGGGTGTGGAGTTGGGGGTGGTGGAGCTGCGGTAAGGGGCAGAATTGCTCAATCAGAGGGAATTTCGCGATCTCCTCTTCTATCTGATGCTGGTTCTCGTGAACATGAATTGAGCCTGCTGAAGCTGCACCTGTTGAGAGAAACACCTACTCGTACTGCAAATTTCCACTCCTATTTTGAGTCAAAAATTGTCAAGAGCTGTGGCTCGCAAATGGAATTTCTAGTGGACTCATACTGTGAGGTTTCACTGTACTGTGATGTCACTCACTGGTTACTGTACTGCCATCTTGAAGCCATCTTTAAGTTTGTTTTGTTTTTTTTGCACCATATACTATATGAATATGTGACCATATTTGGACAGGCAAGAGCATGAGGGTGATGGGTATTCTACTACAGAACACTAGAATATTGACAAAAATGGTAAAACTTCATCAAATATTTGTGGGGGAAAAATCATTTAAAAATCCTGTTAATGTAACTTATGCTTGAGCTGCCAAGAAAAATATTTATTTAACTCTGTGAAATTTTGACTCAGCAGGCAAGTCTTCTAACACTCCAGGACTAATTTGATGGACATAGAATGACTACCAGCCCAGTTATTAGATCCACTTAGTATTATAATCATTGGATCCACTAGATAAGAAAATGAGACTACTAAATAGTCTCATTTGTTGTAATGTAGTCACTTTTAAATTTTGGAGAGAAGTTCACTGTCTGTCTATAGGAGCATGGGGATTTTCAGAGCAATATTTAGTGGCAATTAGTGTCATTCCACTTCTGCATGGCTTTGCTTTCAAAGCCATTGTCTCTCTCTGCACCTTTGGTTTTAAACAAATACAGGGTTTCTAGACTCACGTTTCCAGAATTTTCCGCTCACAGTTTGCCACACCAGACAAGACCCCAGATATAAGCTATGTAGAGAAGCCCCTGAGACAGTCCAGCACATCACAGCAGAATGCAAGATGCTGGCAGGCAAGGCACACATGGAGTGGTATAACCAGGTAGTGGGCATAGTGTACAGTAACATCTGTACAGAGTATGGACTGAAGGTCCCAGGGTCAAGATGGAAGATACCTCCAAAGGTGATCGAGAACAACCAGGCCAAGATCCTGTGTGACTTCCGGATCCAGACCGACAAGATGGTGATGACCAATCAGCCTGACTTAGTGGTGGTCGATAAACATCAGAAGACAGTGGTAGTGATAGATGTAGTGATCCCAAGTGATAGCAACATCAGAAACAAAGAACACGAGAAGCTTGAGAAATGCCAAGGGCTGAAAGAGGAGATGGAGAAAATGTGGGGTGTGAAGGCAACAGTGGAACCAGTAGTGATCGGGGCACTACGGGCAGTGACCCCCAAGCTGAGTGGATGGCTCCAGTAGATACCAGGAACAACATCAGAGATCTCTGTCCAAAAGATCGCAGTCCTAGGAACAACTCAGGCTCCCAAGCACTTGGTAGAGGACCCAACTCTGAAGAGGACATTGCCCAGGTGAGTGAGAAAAAAACCAAAAACCAAAAATGAATCTTGCTTCAGCAGAGTGGATTTCTTGGTTGTGGTCTTCGTAACACATTTTGTAAATTTGGTAATTTTTATCATTGGCTTTGATGTGAAACTGAGGAGACATAAAAATGAATCTGCCTGTTTGGTCTATGGTCCTGACAGAATGCAGAACAGCAGTAAATAAACAGTAATTAAACTGTCACTTGCCTTATAAAATGATCATTTGGTTAATGTTAAGTCTTGTTAGGTGGCGTCATAATTTGCTAGGCTATGGAGAAGATATTAAACATCATAAACATCATCACAAACATAGTTTACTATGGTTACACAGGTTACTATGGAACCAACAGTTTGCACAAAATAGCTTGTTTACTGATGGAACTGAGTCACCTATAAGACTCCATTCAAACAGATCAGTCTCTACTCTTCTTGCAAAAATGTCAATACCATGATGTGGGTATGCTTAAAGATTGGAATATTGCATCTTTAGTTGGAAAATCATCAGTGCTGTGCTCTCAGTCCATAAATCACATCCAGTTTTCTCAGACTTTCCATGTGATGATAAAAAAAATGAAAGGACATCACCGTTTCCAAATCTTAACCGAATGAGAAAAAAAAAAAAAAACAACAACATTTGGTGCAAACTTTATTTTCCACTGCATCTACTAAACTGGATCTGAATGGATTCTTCAAAAATTAAGGATTTTATGAGGCACTTCACATCTTCTTCCTTCATGTTTCATTTGACAGCCATTTATCCGTGCTATCCAGTTAAGAAGAAGGAATAAAGTAAGGATTTATGCAACACACACTGAACATGAAGTTAAGCAATATAGGAGGATATGGTTCGATGGATAATAGGCTACACTTGTCAATACCAGACCAAGTGGCTATTGGTAGTAAGCTAACATTACAGACTCATATTTATCAGTAACAGTAGTTGAGTAAAATAAGTAACAGAATACTCGCTAAAAAAGAGTCCATACCTGCATATTTTTTTCATGGTATGGTTAAAATTTTTTACAGAAAGTCAGTTAAAAAGTGTCCAACTTTGGACAAATTGGCACTAACCAATTAATATGTAAGTAAGTATTCACTTGTGACCTGTGTGGCCTAAATTAACTGCATACAGGCTGGTGGTACGCTAATAGCTACTTGTAAGCTAAGGAAGTGTTATTGAAAGACAGATGTGATGCTAATTTACAACTACATGACATACACCAAGGTGTTTTTCAACATAATAAAACAGCCCTTTCCCATTTTAGCTTTTTTGTGTGTTTTCACAGCATTCAAGGTTAATATTGTAACTCAGTGTGTGTGTAATGGCAGTAAAATCACACGCATGCCATCTATTTTTAGTTCATGGTAAAATACAAAGAAAAGCCTTTGTGCTAAAAACTCCAGAGCTCCAAGTGTAATGAGGATGACAGAATACACTATTCTAGCCTCCATCATCTGAAATAATCGACATAATAAAAGACGACACAGATTACTGCTTGCTGAGATACGAATCCAAAGTTGTTCATCCACAAATTTTCTTCTAATCAATATTAATCTACTTTTGTGATGTAATTTCATGCTACATCAGCCTATACTGTGAGGGCTAATCCAATCATCTCATCTCTCAGTTGAGAGGAAAACATTCAGGTCGACAGTTGATTCTCCGTGCTGTGATAAATTGGAAATTTATTCAAATGCAAAACTTCATCTTAAATGCATAAGTTTGGGTATAGTGCAGAAAAAATTCCCTCCTGCCAGTGGGCAAAAGCTGTGATGTGAGCGCTGATTCAGAAATGATGGTATCTATCACAGTAAAACAGGAAATGGTGTTGATGTATTTACGTTGTTTCTATTTTTTCATTTGCTGAGTTATTTTGTCCTCCGTGATATAGCTCACTATCAATTACTCTCTGACACTTGCCAGGAGCAAAAGCATATACAGAGATGATATATGGTTGTGACTGGAATATGAAGCAGGATTTCATTGTGAAATGTGCCATATGAGAAATGGTGAAAACTCAAATGGGAAAGCTCAGAGAATTCCTTGCAATCCCATTGATGCCACAAACAAGCAAAATCATAAATCACTTTTTTAATCTTGAGCATTATTAGATTTTGTCTTGCTGAAGGCCAAAGCAGTTTAGGTGTAGCTGTGGAGAAAAAAAATGCAATGTGTGCTGTGAATGTATCACAGTAGTGGGATTGATTATAGAATTCGTACAGTTTTTCAATTGAAATGTAAATGAGTGTGCAGAGTTTAAGACAGTGGCAGAATATAATGCATTTCCTATAATGACTTCCAGGAGTCTCAAAGCCTGTGCATGAGATTTATAGCATCCGTCCGTGTTTCATTGCCAAAGGACTGATGAGGACGACTGCACTGTTATTGGTGGTGGTAGTGGCAGAACCTGTGCTCTATATCAGCTTTTCCACATTAACAAATAATCAGGGCTTTGTCATCTTAGCAAGAAGGCACTCAATCACTCATGGAGTGACAGCGAAATGGAAAGATGGAGGCTGTTACACGATGGAACAGACTATAGATCATGAACACACTGGTGCCTTGCTGCGCTGTTAATCAACAAATCAGTTGGGCTTCCCTCATTAATGACTCAAGTGGTGGCAACAAATGTATAATGACAGGCACTTACACAGTATGGGTGAGCTCCTGTGGTCTCTCAGCCTGCTCTGGGAACACAGGATGCGGTGGCTCACCGATCGGGACGCAGCCTAGGGATTTACTGATGGCATGGCTCAGTTTTTTAGCTGGAGACTTCTGTGAAGAGGGCAAGACAAACAGAATATATGTCACCTTGTGTGTGGTATCTACCTCTGTCATGATTTTTGGAATGGTAGAAACAGTTCTAAGCTGATTCAAAAGTCATTTACATAACTGGGTCAACAGCTTGTTTACTGTGTCAAAATTGTGGATCAGCAGTAGTGCGTGCTTATTCAGTAAGTATGTGAATCTCCTACTTCACATTCTGTTATCCCCTCTATCCTAAAGCTGCAATGCAATGCAATTTTCCCATTTTGTGCCATCTGAATTATAGTGCATGGATAACAGAGATTATTCTTACAACTTGCAAGCTTTCAGTACATAACTGAAGGCAGATATATACAGAATTTATCAGAACTTCTTGAAGACTTTGCAAAAAAATAAAATACATACAGTTTTAATAAACGAAATTAGTATGACGCTGCAATCCAGAATCTGCAAGTGATGAATTAACAGTGCACACATTTATGAACATAGACGAAGCCAGATCTTTTCAATACTGATGAATGTAATCTACCAAGAGCAGTGCAAATTAGCACAGTGTAACTCATGGAGACAAATGGTGAGGAGAATTCAACTGACAACACAAACAGCCTGTTGTTGTAATCTGACAAACACTGGTCTCTGTTTTTAAACATGTGTTTGTCAGAAAACAGCAACAGTGACCAAGGAGAAGCTGCAAAAGAGAGTAGAACTGGAGGTCTTATTGGATAAAAGCAAGAATTTCAGTATCCTACAATATTTTTAAATCATAATATCACTTTGGACATTGAGGTGATTACTGGAGGGAGAATGTCACAGGGGAAATTAAAGACGATGATACAACGCAAAGGAGATGCATGTGGAGGAAGTCACTTCTGTTATCAGGATTTTGCTTCAGTTTTCAGATAGTTATGGTGCAGTCTAGATTTTATTGTTTTTATCAAGTATGAGGAAGATTAATGGACACAGTGTTTTTCAAGGCAAGGCACATTTATTTGAATAGCACATTTCATGTACAGGACCATTCAAAGTGTTTTACACAAAACATAAAACCATTACAGGAAAAGAAAAAAAAAAAGAATAAAAAGCAAAAGTTAAAATACAAAAACATGAAAACCAAAAACAACTCCCCCACCAAAAAAACCTCACTAACTTTAACATTAAAATAGACATTAAAATCATCAGTGATACAATGTGATTTTAAAGTTAATTTAAAAGACATTACTTAAGAGTTTAACAGAAAGCTGCAGTAAACAATAATGTTTTCTGGCCTGATTTAAATTAACTGACAGTTCAAGCAGACCTCAGGTATTCAGGAAGTTTGTTCCACTGGTAAGGAATAGAACAACTCAATGCTGCTTCACTTTGTTTGCTTCTGATTTTGGGAACACACAGTAAACCTGTCCCTGACAACCTCAGGGGTCTGGATGCTTCATAGTGAACTAACAAGTCTAGGATGTATTTTGGTCCAAGGCCATTCAGGGCTTTGTAGACCAGGAGTAAGATTTTGAACTCTATCTTTTGACTCACAGCAGGCCAATGTAGTGATTTGAGGATGGTGTTATGTGGTCCAGTTTCTTGGTATTAATCAAGACTCTGGCAGCAGCATTTTGGATCAGCTGCAGCTGCCTGATTGATTTTTTGTTTAGACCTGTGAAGACACCATTATAATAATCTAACCTACTGAAAATGAATGCATGAACAAGTTTTTCTGTGTCTTGCTTGGACAGAAAACCCTTGATTCTAGCAATGTTCTTCAGGTGGTAATAGGCAGACCTAGTAATAGCTTTGAAATGGTTGTTAAAATTCAGTTCTGAGACAATAATTACACCAAGATTTCTAGCTTGGTTTCTAGAGTTCAATGTCATAGAGTCAAGGTGAGCACTGGCCTTTGACCTTTCTTTTTTTGGGCCAAAAACAATTACTTCTGTCTTGTCTGCATTAAGATGGAGAAAGTTCTGGCACATCCAGTCATTGATTTGATGAATACACTTACTCAGTGAAAGTAAGGGACTGTAGTCATGTGATGACAATGAAATATAAAGTTGTGTGTCATCTGCATAGGTGTGGTAAGAAATGTTGAAAGGCTCTGTGATCTGAGCCAGAGGCAGCATGTAGATGTTGAACAGAAGCAGTCCAGGAATGGACCCTTGGGGAACCCTACATGTCACCTTTGTTCTCTCTGACTTGTAATTACCAATTGAGACAAAGTAGTCCGAAAACGCTGCCTTTATCTGAGCAGGAGATCCTGAGGAGCAATCAGCCCACAAAGTAGCACCAATACCAGCCATTAACCTAAACCCCACTGCCCTTCCCAAGTTTACTGGAGACAAGCAGGACTTTTACCAGTGGAGGAGAGAATGGGATGTACTGCAGAGACAAGGGGAACCAACTGGCTCGCAGGAAGTGAGGGAATTCCAACTGCTGGACAGTTTAGATGAGAAAGTGACCAGAGACCTTCGCCTTTCCACCTACACCACAGCTAATGAAGTATTCCGGGTCCTGGAGAACCACTATAGGAACCAAGCTGCTATTGCCCTTGAGGTTGTGGAGGAACTCCAAGCTATACCACCTGTTAAGGGTCACCAGCCCAGAAAGACTGCGGAACTCATTCAGGCTGTCGTGAAGGCTCTATATGACTTAAGTGAGCTCGATAATGTGGACACCATGAGAAACCCACTAGTTACAAAATCAATTGAGAGCAGGCTCCCAGAGTCCATAAAGAAGGAGTGGCTGATCTGTGCTGCTGATGAGAGGGGTGCCCAGTGCTAGAACCGCTTTGATAAGCTCCTCATGTTCTTGAGAGCACAAGAGACAATATATGAGCAGCTGGATCAATTAAGAGAAGAAGAACCCAACAAAAGAGGGACCAAGCTCCAGCAAAAGCATGCCAGAATACAAACCACCAAGACCAATACAGAACCAGCAGGTTGCCTGATATGTGGTGACACCAAGCACAGAACAAAAATGTATTTCTGCAGTAGGTTCAAGATCACCCTAAACCCTTCAGAGAGGAGAAATGCGGTGATGCAGCTGGGTGTGTGCAGCTGGTGCCTCGAGGTTCATGATGAGGATGGACAATGCAAAACCTGTTTTCTATGCAAGAATGCAGAATGCAAAGGCCAGCACCATAACTACCTCTGCCCATCTGCCAAATCTAAGAGTTGGCCACAGAGGACAGTGGGAGGCCCACAATCATCTGGAAGCAGGAGGTACACAGTAACTCAGGAGGAGTTTCTCTCCAAGTTGTCACCTGAGATGGCCATGCAGTAATGGGATGCTTCCTGTAATGCAGCATCCAGGTCGTGCAACTCAGCAGTAGGTGAACACAGACTACTGATGGAATGTGGCTTGCAAGAGCTCCTTGTTATCATGATGCTCCTTTTATGTCACTGCCAATGCTGGATAGAAGATAGGAACTCTGATTGACCTGGGCTCAGACACTAATTACATTACCCATAAGGCAACAGGCAAACTAAACTTTCAGTGAAGACGTCACCCTGGTGGTCCATGGAGTTGTCGGGATGAAAATGTCCATTTCAACCAAGCAGTATCTGTTAAATATCTGTGTCAACACCCCCGATGGCTCTCTCAAGGCTCACGAGTTGGTATGTTATGGGCTGGACACCATTGCTCAGGTTCACAGGCATGTGCCAGGAGAAAAATTTAAAAAGATTTTCCCTGATGTTCCACTCCATGAGGTAAAGAGACCCACAGAAATCCAGCTCCTTATAAGTCATAAGTAAGGAGAGTTGGTGCCTCAGAAGTTGCGCTGTGTTGAGAACATTGTTCCCTGGGACAGCCCACTTGGGAAGACAGTTGGAGGCACCCACCCTGACCTCTTTGAAGAAGCCACTATGACAGCCCACACCTCCAAAACACACCGCTGAATGAGAACTGTAGCAGTGAAATACAAAGAACTCACCTGCAAAGATTCAGTTTTCTGCAAGACTCCTTTCATCCAGTCCAACACTGCAGTTACCAGCAGAGATTTCCTGAAATGGTGGAGGTGGGACAGTATTGGAGCTGCTTGTGAGCCCAAGTGTGAAGGTTACCACTGTGGGAATTGCCCGCCCGGAGGCAAGGAGATGTCACTAGCAGAGGAAAGAGAACTGGAAACTGTCCCAGGTGGTGGTGGAGAACTGGATATGGTCAGCATGGTACATCAGTCATCTCATAGCCCCAAATCCACCCCAGTAAGGCTTGTTTGGAACAGCAGCCAAAAATTCAGAGGCCTGAGTCTGAATGACCTCCTAGTCAAAGGCCCTCATGTCCTCAACCCCATCCATGCTGTCCTGCTGAGGTTCCGAGCAGGCATCTTTGCTGCACAAGGAGACATAAGGAAAATGTATAACTCCATCTGGCTGGAGTAAAAAGAAGTCCACCTGCACCAGTTCCTCTGCCGGGACTCTGAGGATGATGAAATTGGAGATTATGCTAGTACGAGAGTTAACATTGGAGACAAAGCAGCTGGATGCATCGCACAACTGGCTATGCGTGAAACTGCCAACTTACCTTAGTTCAGACATCTCAAGGAGGAAAGGTGTGTGCTGCATCAAGATACCTATGCTGATGACATCCTGACTTCTTGCAATGACCTGAACCAGCTAAAAATCATTACAGCTAACATTGAGTGGATTCTAGAAGCTGGGTGGTTCTATATGAAGCCATGGGTCTTCTCTAGTCAAGGTGGGAGGGAAACACCCAAATGTGAGGAGACAAGGCCTAAGACAATCATCCTACCAAACCAGCTCACAGAGGATGATAACAAAGCCCTCGGACTTGGTTACACCATTGACAACGAAAAGCTCCATGTCATGGTTTCTGTTAACTTCTCAAAGAGGAAGAGAGGAAGAGGAAGCTGCAACTTGGCCAGAATCTACTCAGGGAGGAAGTGAGGTCACAAATTCCAAGTCCATTCAGTAGAAGTGTAAAGGTACAAAGTAAAACCCAGGAGCGAGACCAGAGACGATAGTAAAGTTTAAATGAGTTTACTGTCAGGAGGCAGAAGGCAGGTCCGGGTCCAAGGGGGTGACAGGCAGAAGACGAGGTCCAGGGGCAGAAGGCAGGTCGGGTTCCGGGGTGGCGTCAGGCTG
>JAQQZY010000016.1:2981624-2994472 GCA_030068375.1 Ostorhinchus rueppellii
GGTTGTAACACAAACTCAAAATTTCGTTGCTCTGAAATATTGTGCAATGACAATAAAGGCTAATCTGAATCTGAAAACAGGTTACAAAAGTATTCAAGCAATAACCAAATCCTTCATTTTGAGACACTGATTGACTTGAATGTTCTTGCAAGGCTTCAAGAAAATGTGTTATCTACCAAATATATTTGATGTCATAGTTTCAATTAATGTAATGTATGATTTCTTTTGAAAGTTAAAGAAAAAAGACAGATTTCATGGCAAAGCTATGCACTTTGAGCCAAAGTTGAGCCAAATCACAGAATGTGTTGAACAGTGAATTTAATAAAAGCTCAGTGTTAGGTCATCTCTTGTTTAAGCTTTTTCTAGCAATGTTCATGATTTTTTATTTTGAAATGTAATTTGATATATTAAAATCTTAGCTATTCACTGTGTTATACTGTAAATATGAAATCTGTTTTGTTTCTTGGAATACTGTAAGATACTGTAAAATAATAGTAAAATTCAGCAACTGTGGCAGTATTTTATTCTATGAGGTCAATTTATATATTGCCCAGTACTGGAATTCTTTTTATCGTAAGAAATTGTAGTTGTAGATTACAGTAAGGATTCTGTAGAATAACAGTAACATGCTGCCAACTCTAGCTGACAGTATTTTACTGTTATTTAAAGGGATAATTTGCTATAGTATAGTCTTTGAGAAATCAAGAAAAGTCTTGGACAAACAGACTTCCTATTGGCAAGACTCAAAAAGTCCAAGGCTGGACAGAAAATTCAACCTGCAAACAACAGCATGATGAAAATGTAAGACAGAGGTCAAAATACCAGCTCCACCACCTGATAGATAAGCAGGTTGGTCAATCTATCAAACAACTATCCATCCAAGTGTTCAACCATCCATTCAACTATTCATCCATCTGTTGAGCTGTTTATCTATACATTCAGTATAGCAGGTACATAATAAATAAATTCACATTTACTGTACAGAGACATAAAACACAACCTCATTTCCTTTCATTATTTATTCATAATAGTCTATAACCTTTGATAAAATACACTTTGTTTACAAGTGCTGATTACTATATTACATTCACCCAGAGCTTAAATGGAGACAACACAAACAAATCTACAAAGTGACAAACATGACTTTTTTTTTTTTTTTAATGGTGGTGTTTGCTAATGACACATTTCCCACAGCCAATTCTACATGAAGTGCTCTTATTTATGAACACACAACAGGCCGCTTGTTGTTCATTACTGATTAAAAAAAGATTTCAGCTGCCTTTTGGGTTGATTGAATGCTGTTATTTATTTTTTTAAATTTCTTTTGGAGTGCAATCCAGTCCTTAATTCTGCTTGATTTAATATAACGTCCTACAATTACGATCAACCAAATAAGACCTTAACACATGTGGCAGTTAAATGTGCCTACCAAATCCAATATTGTTGAACCAGTTTTATAACTCTAGACCTATAGTCTCAAAAAACTATTTCCAAAAACACATAATTTCCCATTTCATAAGAAAAACATGGATTCCGATTTATCTGTTGACCTAAAAGGCTGTCTTGGAAATATAATTTATTTTCGTACGGTGATGACACAAATCTAAAAAAAAATGCACACAGATAACGTCGCTATGGAAAAATAGAATCGTCACTGGATCCATGGTAAAACCTGTACCACATACCTGGGCAATTACAAAAGTGAAGTTACAGCCTAAACAAAATTAAAGGAAAAAAAAAGACAGCCAACATATTATTATTATTACTATTATTATCATCATTATCATCTTCATAGTAAATACCCTGTTGATTAAAAAAAAAAAAAAAGATAAGCAAATAGATTTTGTATTAAAATATATTAATTAAAATATATTACTTTGATTAACTAGTCAGATGTTAAGAAGATCTGATTCTTTTGTTTTCTTAAGGTGACTTTGGCATATTACCTTGAAGAGAATTGGTATAAAACACAGGCCTTTACTTTGCCTTTCCTGGATATTTACTTGATGCCCCCCCCCCCCACCCACAATCAGCATGGAGACAAGAAAAACAAGTAGGGGTAAAACTTCACTAGTCTCTTTTTGTGTTAATTTGTGACAGATTGTCCATAAATGGTGTATTAATGTAATGGAAACTGCAGTAACAGAATATTATTTTGCAGAATAAGCATGAATTGTGGTTTCTAAGTGAAGCCTTACATTTGCCTGTTCATCACTGTGTCATGGCGTAATTGTTCAAAGACTGAGCATTTAGCGTTTTGTTAACATTACTTAAACTCGTTCTCTATTTTCTTGCCACAGGCTAGGAAAAAAAGGCACCACTGATTACTTGAGTAAAAAATACAGCAACAAATATATCTAAATTGCAAACAATTAGAATGAATTTTAAATAATCAAATGTGGTCTGAAAAAATAGTTGAAAAAATTTATTTAACTAGTCAAAGTTCCTGGATATTTTGATGTCTTACAAATTACATTTACAAGTTACATTTAGTTCAATATATTATGTGTCCATGGGATGAAGTGTAGGTCATTTGTTGTAACTAACCCAGTCAAGTGCAATGATGCAATGAAAATGTTAACTAAAAAAATGGCAAAATAAGGAGCAAATTTGTTAAAACAACCTATTTTCAACAACTACTATTATTATATTTGATGAATTACTAAATATCAATTTGATCCAGTCCGAGTTCTGTTTAGCTGTAAATAAAAAAAATCCAGGGACTTCATTCATTTTCTATCCCCACTTTATCCTCACTAGGGTCACGGGGGTCGTATGGAGCCTATCCCAGCTACTTAAGGGTGAAGGCGGGGTACACCCTGGACAAGTCGCCAGATCCAGGGACTTATTAAAGCCAAATTAATAATTATTAAAGTTTCATAAATCAGATTTAACATACATGTGAATTTTCTTATTTGATAATATTAGATATAATTTTGTTGATGTATATTTTAAATAACCAGAGACGACCATTTTCACAGTGCAGTAAAATCATCTTGTAATAATAATCAGCTGAATATGCTCAAGTGACGTGTGCTGAACAAATAAAATTAAATTCTACATCTATGCAGATTACTGTAAATTGGCAAATATTTACAGTGACAAAAACAACGTTGTTATTATCCCCATCTTCTCCCCTTTGCCTTAAGTGTTTTTTATTTGTTTCCCACTGGATAGATGCACAAAGCATGAAAATGCACACTTCAAGGGAGACAATATCTACAAACTGGCATTTTGTGGGGAGAGAAATGTAACTTTATACAGTAGGAAGTGATTCTTGATGTCAAGTTGAAATGAGAAAATATCTAGAAAGACAACAAGCATATAGAAATGCCTCATCTTTTCTCGGAGTATGCTTTGAGTGGTGTGCAATTACACACACATTGTTCATCCCTGTAGTTTTAAGTGCTTCACCCTGCTAGTGAAAAAATGTCATGTGCAATCCTCACGAGTTGATTTTTATAAAGTATTTTCTCAAAAAGTCTTTTTAAAATCTCTTACTAAAACTATACTTATCATCTCTACTTTTAAATCTGAGTGTATTCAGTAAGAAATGTACACTTTCTCTATAAAATAGTTACGGATAGTTGCACTTCCCTGCCATGCGTGCATTACAATGCCAAATAGGAGGTACTCTACAACAAATGATTATCATTAGCGCCCTTTGTTTTCCTTTAAACCATAATGATTAGGCCCAATAATCCAAAGTGTCAGTCTAAAACACAACTGTCATTATGTTCTACAAAAATAGCAACATTCATTTTACCCTCCTTTAAAAAAAAAAAAAAAAAAATACTCACACACACAGATATTTAAAAAAATATATCACACTAATCCTAGCCAAGTGCAAACATTGCCAAATTTTATACTTTTTACAAATCTGACAATCTACCAATCTGATTAAAAACTGATTGACAGTTCTACCAAAATAAATTGCACAAGAGGACTTTTCTTAAGCCCAGTTCAGACTAAATATTCACAACAAAATGAAACCACTTCAGGACGTCTAGGTAACGTCAGCTGATAGCATTGTCAACAAAGTCAGGGTGTCAAATCTCTAGTGGCTGATTTTAGAACATAAGGGTACTGTATATAGTGTGTGTTTTCAGCAGTGCCATCAGCTGTTCTGCTCAAAGTTTGTCAAGATCGTTTTTTTTGGGTTTTTGGCAGAGTTGACAGGAACTCCTCTTGATATCACAGCCACTCACAAAATAGGCAGAGGAAATTCTCCACCCTCCTGTGTTTTGACATTTTTCCAGTGTCATCAATACCAGAAATGCAGCTGTGTTAAATGCAGGGCTGGGCAACATGGCCAAAACTGTAGTTATAAGTTGATGCTGGTAATCAGCACAATAAATGTCAGAAACCACATGAGCAGGGGTGTCAAACTCATTTCAGTTCACGGGCCACATTCAACCAAATTTGATCTGAGGTGGGCCAAGCCAGTGAAATAATAACAATATTATATAAATAATGTCAACTCCAAAATTTTCTCTGTTTTAGAGTGAAAGAAGTGAAATTAAACAATGAACATGTTTACATCTCCAAACTATCCTTTCAAACAATGTAAATACCATGTGCAAACTGAAAAATAGATGTAACTTTAACAATATTATGCTTCAGTTTATCATTTCCACATGCTCATTATAATTTAGACACAGAGAATCTACAAAACATTTAGTAACAGGAAGAATATTGTTGAATTGCACTTACTTTTCTGAAGACATATCAGGTTTTTCATATTTGTTCAAATTATTTAATTTTTTTTGTGAAATTATACTTTGTTTTAGTGTAAATATGTGAAAATATTTACATTTACAAAGAAAAATTTGGAGTTGCAAGTATTAATAAGTTATTATTATGATAGTATTTTACTTTTCTGACCCACTTGAGATTGAATTGGTCTAAATGTTGAACCTAAACTAAAATGATTGTTAATATCTTAATATCCATTTTTGCATTTCACAAATTCATCCCAAGGGCCAGACTAGACCCTTTGGCAGGCCAGATTTGGCCCCCGGGCCACATGTTTGACACCTGTGCACATGAGAATAAGTGCTTCTGAACTATTCATAAAACAGGCATGATGAAAAAGATAAAAAATTATGGAGAACATGTAACAAGATGAAAACCATGTGAGACTCAACCAGATGAATACAACAGAAAAGCTGCCACAAGACGAAAAGGACGCAAAAGAGAAAACTAGACAAAAATAATGTAAAATCCAATAAGTGAAAAATCGTACAAAAGATGGAGAAAGATGAAAATGATGCAAGACATGTAAAAAATTTCGGTTCAGATGAGAAAGAAAAATTAAACCCTAAAAAAGTAAATAAATAAAGGTATCCTGATAATGGGAGTTACTGTGATAAATATTACTGTTTTACAGCCTGGCTTTAGTACTTGGAAACTCACTACCACTACCCATTTTCATGCTTTAAGCAACTATATTATCCAGCTTTGCAAAAGCATTGAAAGCTGGCTGTTTATGTAGAAATACAGAACTGTGGAAATGACACACTGCCTCACCATATCGGTATAGTTTTCAGAACAATGTAGACTGACACTTGGCAAATATTTGCAAGTTTTCAGCTTGTCTTGTTGTGAATCTTTGGCCTGAAGTGAGCTTTAGATGTCTGTGAAACAAAAGACTGTCCAGTGTAAATTGTCCCCTTTCCAACAGTGCATGCTGGCATCTTTGTCTGGAGCATGGCTAAACTGATTCACCCCCAGTATACGGATTCTGAATGACCTGCATCTGGCTGCACCTTGATCCAATACAAATCAATGTTATTTTCTAGTTATGATTTATTTCATATCATCGTACCACTAGACATGAAACACAAAGTTTTGAAGGGCCAATGCAGTCATCATGGCAAAAGGCTCCACAGCCTTTGCACATGATCATGGCCTTCAGTCTGCAGTAGCATTTTGACTGGACATCCTCCATGTTGGAACCTTCCATGAATGACTGTTCTGGTGATGGCTCACCTTGGTTACCATGGTCTAATGAGTGACCGGCAGGTATGGTGGTGACAGTCACTGAGAAAGACATGACACTCCCATGGATGCTGCTGTTGTCGGACTCTGATGAGGCTGAGGAATTGCCGGTGCCTCCGCTACTGTGATTCATAGTGTGCGGTACTGACATGCTGATGGTTCCACCATAGCATGGTACCGCCACTGCTTCCTGATTATCAAGCACTTTCTGGGTGTGAAGGGCAGGCAGCCGCTGGTGACTGGGGTCCATTCCCATTTGAGTAAGATATGGCTCGGAATTCCCTTGATTGCAGAGTTCAAGGTGCCTTCGGCGTGATTGAGAAAAAGCGCTGGCATCTTTGGCTGTCACACTGGTGATCCTGTTGTCTGAGCCAGCTGTACTATCCTCTGATCCTGACTCATTCTTAACATTGGAGCAAGGCTGAAAACCAACTTCTTCAGAATTGGTAATGGCGTAGGTCTGCTGCTCTGTTTTAACCCCAGAGGACATTTTCCCATTGGTTTCTTCACCCTTATCCACCTCCTCTCCTTCTATGCTTTCCTTTTTCAAACTCAATGCAGATGTGTTTGGAATGGTAGGCTGGTGCAGCCTTTTGCTCTCTGAACCTCGACCATATGTGGACACATTGAGTAGGTAATGTCCTGTCATTGCAGGCTTCTGTGTCCTCTTGCGCCCTAAAAAGCCTACAGCGATCCTGGATTGGCCCTGACGCTCTTCTGTGTGCACCAGATGATGGGCTTTGTATTGAGGAGGCTGAGGCCCCATGCCTCCGTAAGGCTGGCTCTGCTGGACTTTCCTCTGCATCAGAGCCTGTAGGATCTGCTCCTGAGTCTCCTTATCAGGAAGTTCTCTGTGATGTTTTGTGTATTCTGAGAAAATTCGGCCTGTTGCGTTGAAGTGGCGGGCCATCTGCTTGTCAGCCTTGTGTTCAGCAACACCCCCACTGACTGAGAGGAATGTCTTCCCCTTACTTCCAGAGCTCAATGTTGACATCTTCACATCTACCTTGGATAGCGGTTTTGGAAGAATCTGCTCCAAGGGGACCTCTTTTCCCTGAAGAAGCTGAGTGACCAGTGGGTTATTTGCAGGAATACAGGAGCTGGTTCTGGTTGATGATCCAGCAGACAAGGGGTTTTCTTGTCCCTTGATAATGTGTGATGGAGCATTTTGTGCTGATGATTTGGAGCTTACATGAGTGCTACAGGGTGTGGCACTTACAGTACCTACAGACACACCCTTTTCTCTGTCATCAGTTTTTCTTGAGTAAGATGTTTGAGATGGGTTTAGCTGAGCAAACGACTCCAGTGGGTGAGAGGGAGGTGAAGTTGTTTGACTCTTGGTGGTGATGGTGGCTGGTAACCTCACGGATGCCTGTAAAGCTGTTGGACTTGGGCTTGGCAATGGGCGTATCTGCTCAACACCTCCTCCTCCTGGCCCTGGCCCTGGCACTGCTCCCTTAGACGCAGATGATACTGCTGCCGCTGCTGCTCTTGCCCGGGCGAGTTGTGCTTTTGCTTTGATGTCAGCCAAAGTGCGAGCCCCAGTACGCCCTGGGCTGCTGAGAGGAGCAGGAAGAGGTGTCCTGGGTGAAACTTGGCCAGGTGACACAGGAATAGGAAGAATACGGGACACTGGGATCTGAAAAAGAAAAACAAAGTGATATTTAAGAAAAATATCTTGATAGGCAAATTTATTGTGTAATGTTACTCTCTTTCTGAGTCCCCCCAGTGCGTGACTTCGAAAAGTGTTACAGTTTCCAGACACCTATTGCAGTTTTGCTTGGCAAACCTGGCTAAATAAAAGGTATTGTTGTGAAGGGTCAAAAATCTCAATCATTCGTAAGTAGTAAATGTACTTTGAGTGGTACCTTACCTTGAGTGGTGGAACCTTTTGTTTTGATGCTGGCGATGGGGTTGCGGGGCTGGATATAGATGATGCTGGAGGAGAAACAGATGAGACTGAAGACACTGAAGAAACTGAGGACATACGTGGCCTTTTTTCTGGTGTCCATTCACCTTCTGCCTCACTGATGGACTTCCTTTTAAGTGGCTCTAAGAGGCAAGTGGATTCAGGGATAGCCACCTCGCTCTGGGCTTCAGCGGGCTTAACCACAGCCACTGGCCACTCCACTTTGAACTCTGAACAGGCCTTTGGTGGACTACTTTGCTTGACAGATGACTGAGGGAGCTCCATCTTCTTCAGCTTTGCTTCAGAGAACTCATGTTCAGGAAGTTTACCTGCTACAATATGCTCAGTCTCTCTGTAGCCCTCTGGTGTTGTCGCTGTAGATACTGATTGTACAGGTACGTGTGACTTGGACTCCTCGGTGTACTGCGAATGCTGTGTCTTCATGGGTTCTATGATAGAGATGGACTCTTTTTGAGAAGATTTTGGAGGATCTAAGGATGATTTCTGTGTTGCTGTGTTGTTTATATCTCTCAAACAGGTAGCAGGAGCATCAGTCTGGCTGCTGTCCTCAGTGACCTTGGGATCCTGTGGTGCTTGGGTGACAGGTCCTGTTGGATGTGGAAGATATTGGGGCCTGGCAGACTCCTGATTCAGATCAGCCTTTGTCAGCTCTTTGGATTCCTCATAGCTGAGCCCAGAACTATACAGAAAGAAAAGGACAGAAACAACGAAACCAATCAAATTTCATAAGTGGCACTCTTATATGTACTATATAAATCACACTGTATAAATAGTTGAGCAGAGAGAAAAATAAACATTTTAGTTAAATCTCTTGTTTTATTAGACAATTGCAAAGTTATTGAATATGAGCAGTTGAACACAATTTTTAAGAAAATATATATTTTGTCACTGATTCTATAACAAAAATCACACAAGGGTCAGAAAAGGCACTGGCGGGAATGGCTTGTTCTGGGAGCATTCCACTAATAATGTGAAATTTTGTGACACAGATGCAGCCAGTTCATTTTGGTTTCTCTGAGGAAACAACAGTGCAGCACTGACTTGACTTACAAGGAAAAACAACAATGATGTTACTGTCAAAGTTGGCCAGTAGATATATTCATTCTCTCTGGATCGTAGGCTATTAAAAACTACTGGTACAGGCTACAGAATTGTTAAATTGAAGTTTCCATGCATTTCATATCAGTTTTTTTCATGTGAAGGTTGACATAAAACCTTAAGACACTTATATGAAAGTCTGAGTTCATTAAACACCTTCATGACTTGTTGTTCAACATCCTGAACTTAAAGGTAATGGTAACATTAATACTGTATGTCTAAGAAGTCTTTCCTGTCACAACATTAGGACCAAGAACAATGCAGGTGAAAATGTCAACTGTTTTCTAATTAATATGTTCTAAGAACACCTTCCTAAACCTTCTAAATAATTAACACAAGTGAGGAAATGCTCTCCCCTCCACCATCAAAAACACTTTTCGTCACTAAGTAATAGTGGAATAGGCAAACAAATCTTAGTAAACCCCCCTTGAACAAATCATTTAAATACTCTCCTCCCCAAAAATATAGTTCACTGAAAGGGAAACTCTTTCAAATGTACATGCAATAAATTCAGACCCAATGATCATAGCTGTGCCTCTTGGGCAAATCACGACAGTACTTTTTAATTAATTTATTTTTAACACTAAAAGAGGATATGTCCTCCATATACATTAAATCTCTGTTTCATAGAGGGAAGTGTGCGCTGTTATTAGTATTTGTAGTAACAGTCATTAAAACAGCAGAAATGCAATCTTCAACTGTACATCATTATCTATATAACTGTATGCCAGTAGATATGAAATTCTGGAAAAACAAGACTGAGACTGTTCCAAATGCCCAGATTTGGACCCCAATGGTTCTCTGTAACTTGATCAAGAGGAAGGTTGGTGACCGTAGGGCATCAAACAAAGACAGTATGCTTGCATCTTTGGTGAGTGAAACACTGTTGGCGATCATCCAAGATGTATGAAAAATGTAATCAAAAATTAGGGTTATTCCACCTAATAATGTCTGAATGCTTCTTTTTTCCTGTTCTGCTCTTGTTAAAAAATGAACATGGTTTTTTTGCATTAGTCAATGCCTGAAAACTGTTATTTTCTGGAAATAAATGCCCTGCATGAGAAATGCTGTCAGTTGTTTCCAGTACAAAGTAAAATGTTAAAACTTGTAGGGATAAATATCAATCAGTCAAATTTTATTTATATCGTGCCAAATCACAACATAAGTTATGCCATGACACTTTACAATTAGAGCTGATCTAGATGAGACTAATTTAGATCAGATTCACATACACCCAACCAAATCCTCCAGGAGCCAACACTTAGTGACAAGGAAAAACTTCCTTGTAACAGGCAAAATCCTGGAGCAGATCCCAGCTCTGGAGGATGGTCTTCTGCCCTGACCAGTTGGGGAGAGAAGGTTAAAGGAAGAGGACGAGAAATATGTGGGCTATACCTGGTAAATGTCTGTGAACTGTCTTGATTCAAATGACTGGAAGTGTCAATGTTTTTAAAGAAACTGTTTTTCCTATACTGGACTAGAAGAGCGACTCAAGATAATAAATTACTAAACTATGAAAAACCTACTTTTCTCCATAATAGTTTTCAAAGAAGGCTTCCTTCCAGTGCTCAACTTTCTTTTCCTTCTCAATTTCTTGCCGCATTCGTAGCTGCAACTCCGGTGTGAATTCACCTGTAATGAAAAAAGTTCAATCAGTGGAAAAAAAAAAAAAGTCTATACTCGTCAACCTCGATGATATAATGTTTCTGTCAATGTAAATTGAATGCTGTTAGCGTCAGCTAAAAGTACAGACCCTCAGCCAATCTCTCCTTCCAGGACTGTGCTGCGGATGTGAAGAACTCATTGTTTAAGGCAGAACTAGTGACCTTCAGAAGACCATCCATGCAAGCCTGGAAAGAGGAGGCACAAGGTTAGGAATTTATTAGCCCAATTAGCATAGCTCATCCTTCTAATACAGTGTGCAAAGAAGACAATTCCATCAACAAACAATGAACCAAAACTAAATGCTTCATAGAAGACAGTCTTTCTGAAAAGTAAAACCCTATCAAAATTTTATGTTATCAAATGTATAAGGAACAACAAAAGTATGCAGAATTGTACAGCGACCTGTTGATCAACTTCAGGCAAAAGTTCGAGCAGCCTTTGTTGGCAGTCTGGTGGCAAGACCGAAAAGGTGTGCTTGTTGATGATTGCCCGCAAGTTGGTGTTAACTAAAATAGAGTCAGGTGTCTCCACATCTATTTTACATTTGGTGCGTTTCAGCTGTCCTGCAATATTAAACACAAACACAACCAAAATTGCATCATGAAGTGGGTTTAATACTTTCATAGACTGAGACAACCAACTGATAGTAGTGCAATGAAATACACACACACATCTTTTATATATATATATATATATATATATATGCGCTCACACACTTGGCATCAATGACAACTTTACACTTGAGGTTTTTTTTTTCCCATTATGGGAGCTTAATTAAAAAAGTCGCACATGCAATATTTCACTGCACTACCTTTGGTTTGGATTACAGGAGACATTCACTGGATTTAACTCAAATAGTTAACGCAAATAGTTTAGATCCTTCCATGGGTCTATACAGCAGTAGTTAATAATGTTTCAGCTGTAACAGGTTATTGAACACTAACTGCAGTGAGTGTCCTCTTATGTCTAATGTCAAACAGATTGCACAATGCCAGGATTGATCAGGATCATTAGGTATGTGATAAAATAGTTCAGGGAGAGTGAGAAATCATTTCCACACATGGATTAGCCACCATAAAGTCCAGACTCTAATTCAGGATGTGATGAAGACTTGATGCAACGGCCTGCTTCTACATCATAAATAATCAGAAATGAATGCAACTATGGATGGAAAAAAATATTATGAACCTTATTGTGACATTACATAAGCATCATGTGGCAAAAAAGTTGTGACAGTGAATGTCTCCTGTAATCAAAACCAAAGGTGGTGCAGTGAAATATTGCATGTGCGACTTTTTTTGGCCGGGCAGTGTATGTTTTCTTCTTAATCATGTCTAAAAGTAGAAAATGAGTGAATTGGTTGTATTTAAAACAGGAACGTCACATTAAATTACTGCAATAATACTAAAAAATTAATTAGACCGGCTGAAGGTGTGGTCTTCACTAGTAGGTGGTGGGCCAAGTCGGTCTCTATCTCGTTCCGTTCACGAGTTGATCTATGCCTCTCAGCTGTGTAGCTGATTTTCTAAAAATAACTTGAATAAAAAAAATAATAAATTGAAAAGTATTCCTGGTTGTTTCCCAGCTGACTGTTTGCACATTAAAGAATAATAATTTAAAAAAATTCTTCACAAGCAGATTACAAAAGTGTGTTGGGATAACATCCAATCAGAATTCATGTTGTTAGCGTGTGTAATTGTTTGGGCCAATCGCGTCGTTTATTGAATGAGCATCATCCCAGACCCTAAACACAGTCTGCAGATGCACTCAGCGTCCTGAGACAACGTACAGGTATGGTCTGCTTCGTAATTACATCATACACCTTGAATATGTGCATAGTCTTTATTTGTTTTTATAGGATACACAGACTGTGAGCCATGCTTGCCATTCTTTTCCCCGAATACGTTAAGTTGGTGACAACAATAGCCGTGAAATCAGCGATTCTACAGCAAGCTAGCCGCTATCTCTATTCCAAACTAGACAATGAAATGAAGTGGTTAGCACTCATGCCTCACAGCAAGAAGGTCCTGGGTTCGATTCCCGGGTGGGACCTTGGGATCTTTCTGTGTGGAGTTTGAATGTTCTCCCCGTGTCTGTGTGGGTTTTCTCCGGGTACTCCGGTTTCCTCCCACAATCCAAAGACATGCATTGATAG
>JAQQZY010000016.1:3027767-3038104 GCA_030068375.1 Ostorhinchus rueppellii
ACGATTCACCAAAACATGGACGCACAGGGGGAGGGAGAGCCAGACCAAAGTTTGATTGACTTCTCAGGAACCAATACAGAACCAAAACCAGTTCATCGCGATTGGTTGGTGTTTTTTGTTGATTTTACACTGTAGAGTGAACCAAAATTTTTGGGTTTTTTCCCCAAACCTTCTATTTTATTGCTCAAAACGCGACTGTGGGGAGATTTTTAAGCCAAATGGTAAAATATGTGCCAAAAAAGATCTCCCATCCCACCTTTAACTAAATGTGCAATAACCTGCTCTATCTCAGTATATTAATTCAATGTGCAATAACCCATTCTACCTCTCAGTATTTTAACTAAATGTGCACTATTACTTTACCTTGTAATTACTTTTTTTTTTAATAGAAATGTGCAGCAATTTGTCTTTTTTATCTTCCAGTGCTTATTATTAGTAGTAATCTATTCTTCAAATGGGTATCTGTACTTGTCTGTGCAATAACTGTTTATGTTTTAGCTGAGTTTATTTCATGTCTTTGTTGTGTTTTCTGCTCTTGCTCATGTCTTTTTCTCTTTTCTAACTCTGACTCAGGGACACACATAAGAATTCCAATGTACCTATACTGCAATATATCTGTGCAAATGGCAAATAGTCTATTCTATTCTATTCAAATGATGACATCCAAGGGTGATCTCTGACCTCCTAGGCACGGAGGGAATCCCAGCCCGAAGACTGCTCCAACATCTCCTTCCAGTGGACTGTTCAAAATACCCTCCTGCAGGCACAGCAGCGCCTCATTGACAAATCGAGTTATGAGGCGGTACTGTATGTCAGAGTCAGATGAACTGTTAAAAAAAAAAAAAAAAATTAAAAATAAAATTATCATTTTTTTTTATAAGACAAAATGATGACCAAAACTCAAATTACACCATTTCTTACACAGCAGGGTTTGGTGTCAATTTGTATTTCTCGAGGATGTCTTCGATATCTGGATTGATGTCTTTGACTTTGAGTCCTGGCTGGTAGATGTAGCAACCCTTTCCAGATTTGCGACCTTGCAGAGAAAAAGTTTGAATTAAAAAATAAAAATATATATATAATTAATCCATTAAACCACTATAAGGGTACAGTCATTCAGCATGAATCCTTTGTACCTTTGAAATCCATTTCTACCATGGTCTTCAGAACCTCCACATTTCCACCACCAAACCTGGAGCCAAAAGCTTTGCCAAGATCCTCAGCCACGTGTGCAGCAACATCAATGCCGACTTCATCGATCAGTGTGGCAGCACCCACAGGGAAGCCAAAACTTGTGGTGAGGCCATCTAACTTCTTAGGGTCAGTCCCTTCCTGTAAACACACAGTGGATATAAGC
This sequence comes from Ostorhinchus rueppellii, assembly GCA_030068375.1. Taxonomy (NCBI): domain Eukaryota; kingdom Metazoa; phylum Chordata; class Actinopteri; order Kurtiformes; family Apogonidae; genus Ostorhinchus; species Ostorhinchus rueppellii. Next base: position 3,029,125 of record JAQQZY010000016.1, read on the forward strand.
ATACACTATTAGCCCTCCAGCTGAGGTCTGAACAGTGGGGGGGTTTTCACTCATGACCCAGAAACTATTTGATAATTACTGATTTTGTGTATCATTTCTTCTGGTGTAGTTGTTGGCTGAGGCCACATGAGTGTCACTGCTGTGTGCCCCAGTGTACATCAAATAAACAGAGGCAGCTATATTTAAGTTTTCACTGTTTTCCTTCAGATTTAGTTGCGAAGAAGAAATAGGAGATCGCAATTCATCGAGCTGAGGGGCCAAACTTCAGAATCCAATCAGGAAGTATGTTAGTGTATAACAGATGTCCTGAACACTGGCATTTCTGGGAAGAGGATTACGAGGGAAACATCAGTGATATTGTGAAGGGAATCAAGAGGTTAAAAATTCTGACCCATGACTCAATACATTGTCTATACAGTAACTCCATTTTAATGGGTTTATTTTTTGCTAAAACATACACCACCAATAAATCTCTAATACGTGCTTCTCAATGACATCTGTGGCTGGATAAACGGAGAAGAAGCTCACTTCTAGGGATGGGAATTGACAAGAATCTAACGATTCCATTATCGATTCTGCTTATCGATCAGATTCTTATTGGGTGAGGGAATAAGAGTAAAAACGAGTATGTTTGCATTACTGGTCTTTTATATTTCGATCTCTACAGAAAAAATATAACATACAGCATGTACAAATAATAAGAAAAGATAACACCAGCCTGGTTTGGGGGGGGGGGGGGGGTACATTGAAAGCGAAACTGAAGACCCTTTACTAATTCCTCCATTGCCACATTTCTACTATGATTTTGACTCAGCCTGTCTCCCGTTGTTGTGCACCTAATTTAATTTCCCCTGCCTTCGGAAACTTGTATTTGAGAAGCGACGATGTTTGTTGCCCGCACCGGAACCAGAACAGTGGCTGGATGGTGTCCTGCCACTTAGTGCCAAGTAGCGTATCAAATGAATCACATGCTGTGTGGACAAATGTTTGAGCATGTTGGAAGAATTCTACCCTTTTGAAGAAATAGAAGTTTTGACAGTGTTCCAAGTGGACCTGGTGTCATCTTTTTAGACACCATGTTGGCTATGTTCTGACCAAAACAATGCAGCATATGCGCAATGAAGGCGGACTCGATAAGCAGAATCATTCAGCAGGCAGGCAAATGATTCCAAGGAATCGAGCTACTGAGAACTGGTTCTCGATTCCCATCCCTACTCACTTCACAAACAAACTAGCTGTGGATCAACCATGGTCAAATTAAATCATCAAATGTCCTGTAAATTATTTTCATCCATGAATCTTTTATTTTTTACACTTCCTTGCCTGCTACCTGGCCGCATTTTGTTTAATTTTACCTGTACCCACGAAAATTCCTTTTTTTTTTTTTTTTTTACTTCAATCCATCCTCATGTTTTTGTAGGTTACCCGTTGGAGGACTCTGGTGTTTCCCCTACTTTTAACCTATTGATTCCCTCACAATACCACTAATGTTTTCCTGGTAATCCTCTTCCCAGAAATGCCGGTGTTCAGGACACTTGTCACACACGAATGTACACTTCCTGTTCAGGCCCTCATCTCAGTTAATTGTGGCCACCCATTTATTCTTCTCAAATAAATCTAATGGTAAACTGTGAGAACATAAATATAGTTGCCTTTGTTTATTCAATGTCCATTAGGGCACACAGCAGTAACACTTCAAAGTGGCCTCAACCATTGTTGACAAGTAAATCGGGAGAAACAAGACACAAAATCAGTCATTTCAATCCATTTCTGGGCCATGTATGAAAAACACCCATTACGTTATGTCTAAATACAGACTCACCACTCAGCCAACTAGTCTGGTCAACACTGTTACTGACGAAAAGGTCAAAAGTTAACCATTTATTTTATTGTCCCTGTAATGAAATTCCGTCTCTGCATTTAACCCATTGTTACCCCCAGATGTTTGTCTAACACGGGAACAGTACTTTAATACTGGGATTTAAGTGTACTAATTTTGGTGCATCATTAGCTCACATTGCTGCTGGTTTTTAAAAGTGCATGTACGTATCTTTTTAGAGTTTAGTTACAAGTCTGACAACAACCACAGCAGCAACTACAACAGCCCCATAAACCAGCACACAGGAGGAAGAAATTAATACTTCTCTGATGTCAACATTTCTCATTTTTTATTTAAAGTTACACCTGCCTGCAGGTCTCCCTCTGCTTCCTATTAAACATGAATATAACCCACAACAGCAATGACAGAAACCCGTCAGGGCCAAGATTGTTCTAATGAACTGGTCTTTCTACGACTGACAAAGTCCTATTAAAAATAGTAACCAAAGACACACCAAGCTGAAAATTGTTACTCACCTGGAGAACTCGAATTGCTTCTGCCAAAATGGGAGCCAGGCACCTCGTTGTATAGAATCCAGGACCATCCTTTAGAGAAAATTGTGATATGATTTTCTGCTGTACAAGTACTGACATGCATCAGACCTGTGACACTACTTTCAGCTTCTCTTCTGGGTAAAGATCTCTGTCAGGAACCTTTAATCCAATTTAGTGGATTGTAATGACCTAAAATTAAAATTTATAGGTGGACTGATTTACAATTTATATGTACAGTGATAAACGAAGTAGTTTGGAGAAAAAAAAAAAAAAAAAAGGAGCCAGTTTCTTGATCTCTGCTCTCCAGTGAAATGGATAATTGTTTAATGTTGTACGGAAGTAAAGAAATCAACTACACCTAGAATTAATGTTTTCATTTTTCACAGCGTCAGAGGACTGTTTGTGTGAACATGTAGCTTTTTCCAGTGACAGCCGAGATAACATCTCACACTTGCATGGGAAGTTGAGTTTAAATTTTTTTTTGCACCATGAAGTAACTAACAAATAAAGCACCCCTGATACTACCCTGTTAGTCAAAACTAAACAGCCATCACATTTCATGCATCAGGAAGGCTTTTTCTACTCACTCTGTCCAACTAGGGTTTCTGACTAGTTACAGCCATGTTCATGTAAATAGGACAGAAGTGACAGCCAATGACAGATTACAAATATGAACAATTCTAAAGCTTCAGACAGATGAGACATAGGAATAATGTGGTCTCTTCGGTCCACACTGCCTGTTGTGCATGATATGTTTCAGCACTATACTGAAATACTGAATCCGGACAAGACACAGCAAACAGCTGAGTGGTCAACTGACCATTCACAAGAGGAGCATGCTCACCGTGTCAAAATTTATTCAAAACAAGCACGCATTTACTTTTTAGCAAAAAATAGGAAAAAAAACTATAAACCTCCTTAAATTTCTTTTGAGTTTCCGTAAACATTTAAGTGTAAAATTTCAATATACAAAATTAAGCCATTTATGGAAACACACTTACAGTTTACCTCACTAATATTTATCTTTCTTAGTGATACATTATAAATGTTACACTGCAAATATGATAAGTTGTATTACAATGCCTGAAAGAATAGTTGTAATGTGTCTCACCCCAACTACAATGATAACTTTGCCTTGTTTCAAACCAACTGCCACAGCTGAGGCGGTCGTATCGTTTGATGTCTGATCAGTGGTTATAATCTCTAGAAGCTGCATCTTGTCCACTGGGGAGAAGTAGTGCATTCCAATGACCTAACAAAACAAAGAAGGAAAATGAGACGTGAATTTTTCTACACTTTAGAAGCAACAGGGCTCCTGATGACAAACCTTGTCTGGTCTCTTGCTGGCAGCAGCAATGTCTTTGATGGGCAGAGCCGATGTGTTGCTGGCAAATATGCAGTGTGGGGGAACCACCTGCAGAGACACATTCAGATATGTTCAGTTTCAAAAGATGAACAGAGTGGACCAATTTTTTACAGAAAGTGAGCACATCTTTTGTATGACAGGCCTTTGCAGTCACACTTACAGCCTCGACTTCCTTCAGGACTGCATGCTTGATGTTGATATCCTCAAAGACGGCCTCAATAACAATGTCGGCTTTTACAAAACTGCTGTAGTCTAGCGTGCCAGTCAAATTGGACAGTATGGAGTCTCTCTCAAATGACGTGATGCTCTTCTTTTTAGTTTTGTCATTTAATCTAGAAAAAATATAGATGTTAAAAGAAGAAATGTATACCACAGTTGATTTGAGGTTTAAGGTTGTCCTAACAACAAACAATACCTTTTTCTGCCATATTTACTTTTATAATATAAAGATGGTATTTAGCCAAGACTAAAATAACATTCTTTGATGTGATATTCTGATATATCACTCCATAGACAAACTTACCCTTTGTAAACCTGCTGCTGGCCTCTGGCCAGTCCAGCTGCTGTAGTGTCCTTCAAAATTGTATGCATACCTTTGTCCACGCTCACCTGGGCAATACCGGCCCCCATCAGACCTGCTCCTAAGATGGCAAGGGTCCTGTGAGTAATTGAAAACAGACAATTTGTATAAAATGCAACAAAGAAGATGAGACCACAGGAAAACTGGCTTTATATAACAATCTCAAACATTTTTCATTATTTTGCAAAGACCAATTATGCAATTTTTATGACCATTAAATAGCTTTAACTTTTAGTATTAAATTACATTTGATTGCGTGAGAGCAGGTGCCCCCAAGTACTATGTCTAATACCACCTTTACTGAGGTTCAAAATGAGCCTTAGGGTGCTTTCACACCTATACCATTCAGTCTGCTTAAAGCAGACTGGAGTCCAGAACACCTGCAAGTTTGGTTCGTTTGGGCTGGTGTGAAAGTGGACCAGTTTTTTTGGTTCAGACTAAAGAACTGTGGTGGTAAGTCTCGGTATGGTTCCATGCGGACTCTAGTGTGGTTCACTGATGGTGAGAATGCTGACTGGCCTCGATTCAGCCCTGCTGTTACATACCAGGCTTTTTGGTCTACGGAAGCTTCCATAACAAGCTGCGCCATGCATTTCAGGAAGCACGTGAACTTCTCCACATGAGTTTGGTTCGGTTCTTACACAAGTAGGTCAACATTTACAACAGTGTATGTTGTAATCATACATGATAAGTGAAACAAAAGCTTACCGGAGAGATTTACGAAAATGTCTCTGAAAGAGGAGTTGGTTCAGGAGCTTAGCCCGTTTTCTGCAATGGTGTCTTTGAATTCGTTTTCTCCACGACAAAAAGAACTGCATAGTGTTCTTGTGCCATAAACAATTTTCATGATGGAACAACAGCAGTATTTGTGCTTGCTGCACAAATGACCGATAATAATATATAGCTACAATAATAAGTATGAGTCCAAAGTTGCGGAATAAACAAATCAGCCAGATGTTTTCATCTGAAGGATTTTTCCCTCTTCACATGCTAAGCCAATCAGCTTTGACAGACGTCACCCAAAACACAGACTTTGTGAACAGCACCGCCACAGGAGTGGGGTAATAGATAACATCCATAGTGGTTGGTTCTTTAGCAAAAACACTGGTGTGAATTGGGAGCGAACTAGTTGAGAATTGCAACATTGTAACAACTTTTGGTACCAATCGAACCACTGTACCGAACTAACAGGTGTGAAAGCCCCATTAGTGATCTAAAATGGAGAAAGTCATAGATCAATCAATCCAATGGTGTTGCTACACGAGTACTGTTGTGCATCATCATGTTGTGATGTGGGACACCATGCCAAGCCAGCGGGAAATCTCTGAAAACAGATTTTGAAGTCGCCTCTATCCTGACAAATCATCCACAGATTTGAAGTCTAACTACATTTTTGTTTGAAAACACCTTAATATAATAATCCCCCTCCCCCAAAAGTTATAACCAACACTAGAGTATAACCAAGTATCTTCTTCCATTTTTGGGTTACTCATAGCTGTAGTCCCATTTACAATGACTTCACAATAGTTTGTGCTGTGTCACTATTTAGGGATGTCATGAGAACCGATACTTAAAATACCATTTGATACTATGATGAAAAAAAAAAAACCTGTCGATATTGCCCTGATGGGGGCAGTATGTGCCAACAGTACACATCTCACAGGTACAGTGTAAGAACAGCAACAGCTGCAGCAAATGTTCTGCCTTGTCTAATGGACAAAAAAGGACCAAAAGTCATGTGTGGGAGCATTTCAGGTAGATGGCCACAACATGGTTATTGACATGCATAAGCCACTGTGTAAACGCTGCCACCGCAGAATTCAAACCTAGCAAAGCACCCAGATCTGTTTAAAGAATTCAAGGTGAGTTTTGTTACTCAGCATTAAAACATCTGATATGCGATATAATCAGGGCTTGACATTAGCACTGGTCTGATGGCCCGACATAGGTTCAACAGCCTGCCCTGTTTGGGGCACCACTGATACAATATGTTGACAACAAACTATACCAGTGGTCACTAACGGGTGGATCATGGCCCAGGTCCTGATCCAGACCCAGAAGCAGTCCTACAGCCGGTGGTGGAGCACTTCTATTTTAACTGGCACAGGTTACAGTAGAGTAGATGAACACACAGACCAACTGCATGTATGTGGAGCCAGCCCATGTGATACAATTGAGCCAAGCACATCTGTGCATTCAAAGCACGAAACTGTACCTGACACCGTAGACAGATGAGAGAGTTAGAAGCAATAACAATATTCTTTTATATGCAAAGACTTAAAGAATTTCTTGTTTAAGTTTATGGGTTCTTATGATTTTTTAGTTTTTACTGTGGTATCGATTTGGTATAGAGAATCATGTACTTTTATTGGTATTGATTTCTGAATTTTTGGTATTGTGACATCCCTAGTCACGATGACAACCAGCCAAACTGAGGGGCTACGACACCTGCTGTAGAAATGCAACGTACTATGGGTCAAACTGAGCCATGTCATGCCAAGTCAAAGCAACTCAAGCTGACACCACCAGTGAAAAATGGCCTAACTGTTGATATTTGAGAGGAATATAAAATTAATCAACACAAGCTTAAAAAAGCAAATCCACCAATTTCTTGTTTAGAAGCCAACTTTAAAATAAAGTGTTATTTTTAGTCAAATAATACTACAATAATTCCATAGCCACAAAGTGAAGGACAACCCTAACTGTCTTAGAAGTTTTTCTTCATTGTTATTTAGCAAAAAGAGAATAAATGCAAACTTTTTACTGACCAAGATTAAAAAAAAAAAAAAAAAAAAAAAACACCGAACAAAATTAGTTGAGATTTTTAACTCTACTTAATAGCAGGACATAAACATCTAGTGGTACATCACTCAACACCATTGATAAAATGTATGTGTGTGTATATATATAATAGAATTACGTAAACGATAAGTATCATTTTACCTCCCAGCCCTCCATTAATATTATACAGTCTACTGCAGCATTATACACACACACACACACACAAAATAGTACTTTGAGTGGAATGTTTCTGAGCTTGTAAATCTGCATCTCTGAAGACTTCGATACACTTACTTCACTTCTTTTTCAGGAGTTCCAAAGCGGTTCTTTTTGCATGCAACTTGACCATGGTAAAGACCAATCAGAGCTGCTGATTCTGGAGTTTTTGCCAAGTGCCCAAAATTCTAAGACCAACACAAATGTATAAAGAACAATTTAGTGTGTGCATTGTTGTAAATGCCAAATGTAGTGGTAATGTCAAACCAACAAACCTTACCTGTGACTCAGCTAAATACCCAGCAACAGGGCCTTGCTCTACACCGGTCTTCACACACTGAAAAGTTTTACAAAGAGAGAGAAAAAAAAAAAAATGTGGCGTTCTATTTAATAAACTCAAGTAATAAATTTTGACAATATTCTACAAAGGACTTCACTTACATCAATGATTTTCAGGGGAGCAGGATAAAGTCCTTTGCTCTGCTTCATAACTTTACTTTGTACAGTTTTATAAATTTGATTTCGTACAAGTTCAAAGCTCATGATGTAGTCTTGAATTTCTATAGAAACAGGACAACGATGAGTCATTTAGTGATGTTTGTGATTAATAAAAGGCTGTCATATGTTCATCAAAATCATTCAGACTTACTCTGCATTGTGCCTTTCTCTTTGTGGAGAGGGATTTTCTTGTTGGCAATCCCTCTGGCACAATCCACAGCAATTTCCTCAAGGTATTCCATGGTTCTATCCTCTGGACTCTTCAGTCCAGGTCCTTTAATTCATTCCAAAATTTAACAAATGTTAAAATTGTCACATTTGAATCAGCTCACTGTCTTAATTATATGCAAGTAGAGATGATGTTTTACCGAGAGTGTCGACAAGTCGGTCAACGATCCCCATCTTCTTGGCTTTATCTGCGCGGATATTTCTTCCTGTCAGCATCATATCAAAGGCACTAGGTAGACCAACCTTAAAAAAAAAAAAAAAAAAAAGCAATAACAGCAAAGACGTGAATTTATGTGTTACTGTAATTATATCAAGGCTGTTATGCAGGGTGTAGTATAGTACTAATTCTAAATGAAAATAAATTTTAATATATTTTCAATAAACAAAAATCTGCTAATACAAAATGTCCTGATATTTGAAGAAAATAATATTTTGAGAAAAAGTAGGATAGGACAATTGTTGACTTATTAAAACTTCTTCCTGATATATTACTAGAATTGTCCAAATTCCCAGCTGATCTAAACAAGCAGTCTACCAATTGTCCCGATACATTATTTGATGTTATAGTTTCCTATATTAATACAATTAATTTTTACATTTTTTTTAATTTTTCAAATTTTGAAAAAATACAATTTTTTAAGGGACTTAGGGCATCCTTTGTGTAAAGAGGATTTGACTTCAGCTCCAAGTAGATTTATTAGCTAAAAATTTTATCTTGTTGGTATATCACAACTATATATGTGGGATGTATGGATGAATATGTGTGTGTATGTGTGTGTGTGTATGTATACATGAAATGCATTCACACGTAAAAATGACCATTCATTCATTCATCCATTTTCTTCCACTTATACGGGGCCAGGTCGCGGGGGCAACAGTCTAAGCAGGGATGCCCAGACTTCCCTCTCCCCACACACTTCCTCCAGCTCCTCAGGAGG
>JAQQZY010000016.1:3114342-3128035 GCA_030068375.1 Ostorhinchus rueppellii
CAGTAAAAGTGGAAGTAGGAAGAAAAAATAATACTCCAAAAAAGTACAGATACTGCATTTTAGTACTTAAGTACAGTACTTAAGTAGTTCTACTTCGTTACTATACATCTCTGCTCCCATCTATATGTTTTTAAAAAATGACAGAGCAATTGGTAAGACACGAATAGGATTGGAAATCATTACCTAATAGTGGAAAACAGGTTTGGTTTAGAATAAAAAGGAGGGCATAGGGGCATGGAAGCCCAGGCCCAAATTAGTATAAAAGAAGGAAGACCACAAGGACTGAGCGGAGCAACTTTGGAGTTTCCTCTCAATGGTGTTTGATTTTGCTTTTCAAATAAAGCACCTGTTTGACACTGAAGACTGGCTGACTCAGCTCATCACTGTTCCTACAAAAAGAACTTCATACTATTTCCTAGTATAGACTTAGAACTATTTAAAGTAGGGATGGCCTGTTTGACACAGATGCTTCAGCGCTTGTTTCACCTTTGTGAAGCAGAGTGGTTGGGCACAATGTTCTGGGGTGTGTGTAAAATGACGCCGATAACGTGATTGATGATGTCTGAAGTGTTGAATGCAGTATTTGGTCAAACCATGGTTCAGAGGTCACCCGACATGACTCTTCTGTTTGAACACATGGGTGTGCTATTCTCTATAAAAGAAAAATGGATCTAAAATGACGAGTCTGTTTCACAAAGCAGGTTTATTGAAAACTCTGAGTTAGTTAACCCTGAAATGAGGCAAAATCTGAGTTTTCCGTTTCACAAAGGGAGGTAACTCAAACCATAGAAGGCGGGCTAACTCTAGCCTGTTTCACAGATGGAGGTAACTTAAATTTTGGGTCAGCTACCATAGTAACACCTGGTTGGGACCATGTTTTTCTCAATGAACCTCCAGTTTCTCTCTGACTCCGCCCACTTTCAGCCACACACGGTGTTTGATTTCCTCATTCATTCAGTCCCTCACAGGATGCTCCTGGGGACACGGTCGTAGATCCACAAAACACATGTGGACTGAATGGGCAAACTCCGTGCCCCCTCCAGAACCCTAGCAAGGGTATAGAGCTGGTCCACAGTTCCACGTCCAGGACAAAAACCACATTGCTCCTCCTCTCTCAGATTCAACTACCAACTTTACTCTCTTCTCTAGTACCTTGGCCTAGACCTTACCAGGGAGGCTAAGGAGTGTGATCCCCCTGTAGTTGGAACACACCCTCTGGTCCCCTTTCTTAAAGATGGGGACCACCACCCCAGTCTGCCACTCCAAAGGTACTGTCCATGCAATGTTGTAGAGTTGTGCCAACCATGACAGCCTTACAACATCCACAGCCTTGAGGTACCTGTGTCGGATTTCATCAACCCCTGGGGCTCCGCCGCCATGTATCTGTCTCACCACCTTGGTGACTTCCGCCCTGGAGATTGGTCCATCTGCCCCCTGGTCCCTCAGCTCTGCTTCCTCCAAGGAATACGTGTTGGTGGGATTGAGGAGCTCCTCAAAGTATTCCTTCCACCGCCCAACTATACCCTCAGTTTGATGTCAGCAGCTCACCATCTGCACTGTAACACAGTGTGGGCGAGCTGCCACCTTCCCCCCCTGAGGCGCCAAACAGTTTGCCAGAACCTCTTTGGAGCCGATCGGTAGTCTTCCTCCATGGCCTCACCGAACTCCTCCCATGCCCAGGCCTTGGTGACAGTGACGGCTGTGCACTGCTTGGTCTGTCAGTACCAGTCAGCTGTGTCAAGAGACCCACAGGACAGCCACGCCCTGTAGGCCTCTTTCTTCAACCTGACGGCTCCCATCACCTCTGGTGTCCACCAGTGGGTTTTGGGGTTGCCGCTATGGCTGGCCCCAGCTACCTCATGGCCACAGCTCACCACAGCCGCCTCGGTGATGGCAGAGTGGAACAGAGCCCATTCAGACTCGATGTCCCCCTCCACCCCAGGATGCGGTTGAAGCTCTGCCGGAGGTGTGAGTTGAACATCTGCCTGACAGGCTCTTCCGCCAGGTATTCCCAGCAAACCTGCACTTTTTGTTTGGGCCTACCAGGTCTGCATGGTGTCTTCCCCTGCCACCTGACCCAACTCACCACCAGATAGTGGTCAGTTGACAGCTCTGCACCTCTCTTCACCTGAGTGTCCAAAACATGCAGCCGCAAGTCTGATGACACAACCACAAATGGCACTTTTTCACTGTAAACCTCACACAACTCTACTGGTCACGCTTCAGCTCGACATGACTCTACCCACTTCTCGGACCGGCACAGTTGTGTTTCCACTGCCAGCCATTACTAGTCGGGACTAGTTGAAGTGGGTGGAGTCGACACAGCTGTGCTGTTGTTTTCCGGCAGTGTCACGTCGTGGTCAGTAAACAAAAATGATGGAGGCACTGGATGCAGTACTGCTGCTGTTGTTTGTATTGTAGTTTATTGTTACTGAAAACAACTAGACAGATGGCAGGTCTGTCTGGTGGGTGATCATTTAAGATCCCTGAGCTTCGTCGCACGTATGACATTTCGTCGTCATGGAGATAACAGCCCGTAATATCCTGTCACCCAGGCAACAGTCAATCAGCGTTGTCTCCCGAAGCACACACTTTCTCACACACACACAGCACGCAGAGCACATGTAGTGATTGAATACAACAGAAGTGGGAACATGAGAGATATTTAACTAAAAATGAAACAGAATTTAGCGATAGAATAGTAGTGCACAGTGATAGAAGGGAAATTAATACAAATAATATATGATTAAAAAAGTTTTGTTTTTTTTGTTGAAAAGTGCCATTTGCCCTGGGTCCGCATTGAGTTGTGCCGTGGTCTGGCCGTGGACCATGGTCCACTAATTGAGGACCCCGGTCCTAAACCATCTCAGTCTCTTTTGCAGCTCCAGTAGTGTTCCACTTCTTTCTAAAAACATGTTCAAACTCTCCGTATGAGTGCATTAACATGTTTATTTCTAGTGGTGTGAAAAATGCAGCCCTCCACTTCCCTGTTGCCATGGTGACTGTTGAATCGGGGCTCCATTGATGTTGTCTTTTCAGAGTTGCACACACTGAACTCCAGGTGAAACAACTCAGAGTTGATCAAACTAACTCACATCGGCTGTTCTGGAACCGAAAACTCAGAGTTTCCTATCTCAGCGTTGATCAACTCAGAGTTCAGAGTTGAACTCAGAGTTTGTTGAACCTGCTTTGTGAAATGGGCCCAACGTTTCCTGACCAGTTCTGTTGTACTGTCATTGCCCTGTCTGAATCGAGTTCATTGCTCTTTATCATAAAGTCTGGTAAGAAATGTTCTGTGGCTTTGGATCACCACCTTGGTTTCTCCTAATAAGGTAATAGTATTGTGTGACCGGCAGAGTAGCTCATTCTGTCCCTCTGCAGCTTCCGTACTCCACTCCCCCAAGCTAGCCACTGAGTGGCTACTGATTTGGCATTTACTCTGCCTTTTTCTTAAGGCAGCTAATGCATTTAGTTGAATGCCAGCCCTGGGGAATTAACACTGAACATTTCTGTTTTAATTCTAACTCATTTAACCCATGTATTCACTTTTGTTGTCAAGGATTGTAAATGATGCCAGGGCTGCAGGCACCAGACCTTGAGCACGTGTGATGGACCTCACCTCTACCAGACAGGTAACCTGCTCCTATCAGCTGACCCATTTCCCCATAGATTAACCATTATGATTCCTGGTGGCAGCCAGTATTCACCTGGCTCATTTTAACTCCTATACCCTTGTTGGCACAGATTGCACTTTTTATGATTTTCTTTTATGACAGTTTGGCCGATTTTTAAATTGAATTATTTTCTTAATAAAATGCTGCTGTTTTTCTTAATCAAATGCACGTCTCTGATTATTCATTTCTCTTAGATTCGAACCTGTTTGCTTTCAATGTGCAACAGGAAACTGAGGTAAATAAATCTTGGAGTGAAAGGCTCCAGGTAGCGTTGTCACACATAAATTGGCTGCATTGTGGCACAATAACCCCACCCTAGGTCACAATTGTACAATATTTAGTATTGTGTGATGTAAGATGTTTACGTGTTTTTGTTTTTCAAGTGTAAATATACGCTTCATTGTTATTATGGGTATGCATGCTAATATAATTCTTTTGTTTTTTAAAAGGGGGAGCAGCACATTTAAGAATCTAAGTTATGGAGGACAATACATACATTTTTTACTTGTTTATTTAGCACCTCTCTGTTGTTTTGACAGAGGTGTCTTTATTACATACTGAGTTACAGCTGATTCTGTCGTCAGTGGTGTGTTTTTTTATGTGTTTTGTTTGTTATTGTTGATTTTTTTTTTTTTTTATCAAGATACTACTTGCATTCATAGAAGTGTCGCAGTGACAATGTGGCAGTGACAGCGTGGCAGTGGGTCACTGGTGAAGAGAGGATTCCCTTTCAACCAGATACGAACCACTCTTCTATGGTTTGATTTCTCCAAGAATCATGTACTATGGATGTACGTGTGGACTGCAAACTGATTTACCCACAGCTGAAGAACGATATTCATAGACTCAAATCCAAGCTCCAGAAAAAGGATAAAAAGATAGTCGAGTTTGCCTCTGTAGTCGCTGCTCAGCCGAAGCAGATCTCACTTATGCAGGCATCCACTCTGACTACTCCAACAACCCGACTACTCCAACAACCCGACTACCGTCCACCTTGGTATCCCAGATGGTGTCGGACACTGTGACCACTCTACCCTGGTTGTCCTCCATGAACATTGGGGCCTTATTGGTCCGCAGTGAGAATCTGGGGGCAGAGAACAACCAGTCTCCCGGGCCTGAACCACACGAATTGTCTGTGTGCGCCACCGCCGCTGCCCAGGACGGGGCCGTCACAACACCACCGCTGGCCACCCCAGTGACCCCAGCAGATCCTTGGGCCAAAGCTGGAGCCAGGCCAAAGGCCCTGCTTCACAGCTCTGCACCAACCCGGGGGGACCCACGGACTCGGCCATCCTGGACGGAGGTGGTGTGCTGCAGCCGAAAGAGGGACTCAGGTGGGAATGCATCAGGTGGGGATTCACTTCTCCCACCCCTTGGTCTCTATAACCGGTATGCTGCTCTGGGGGATCCTGACTAGGCCACTCCAGCCCTTATTCTATCCGGCTTGGACACATCAACAACAACGACTCCTCCCGGCACTACCGCTATTCCACCACCTTCAGCTGCCAGGCTTCCTGCACCCAGAGTTTCTACACCTGCCACGGAGCTTTCTGTGCCTTTACCGGTGACCCCTCCACCTCCACCTGTGATCGCTGCTCCTCCTACTTCGGTGGATCCCCCACCCGTGACCATAGTCCATCGCCCGCTCTCCACGGCCAGGACCACCCTCACTCCTTCAACCGTTGCGGGTCGGGCTACTTGCTGATCCTCCACGGGTAGGGACCACCGCAGAATCCTTAAGGAGGCCATGCGAAGGCATTCAGGGGGCAGCATCGAACCTCCCCACCTGCACACACCTGTCTGTCCAAGCAGACTGGTCTGGCCCCAGGAGCGGCGGCGGAGGGAGCTGGGTGCCCTTGGTCCGCTTTGGCCAGGTCACCAACACTCACATCCTCATCTCCACAACCTCTCTTCCCCCCAAACATTCTTATCATTGGTGACTCCATAACCAGGAACATTCTTTTTTTTAATGCCATTACACACTGCATTCCCAGTGCCACTGTCCCCGTTATCATTGATAAACTCCTCCCCCTTTTGCCCTCACTGCCCAACTCTATTAGACGAATTGTGGTGCATGTGGGGACAAATGACACAACTCAACATGAGTCAGAGTACACCAAAAACAATTTTAACCTTTTAATTGATATTTTAAAGAACTGTGGAAAGTCTGTTTTTATTTCTGGGCCAATAACAAAACACTCAGTCATGGAGCTGGTCGTTTTAGCACACTTCTCGGCCTTCACACTTGGCTCCTGACCGCCTGCAGGAAGCACAACCTTGGTTTTATTGACAATTTTAACTTGTTCTGGGACCGCCCCTCACTTTTTAGCAGAGATGGTATCCACCCTAATTGGCAAGGTAGTCAAATGTTCTCAGCTAACCTCCAATACACTGTGCAGCAATCACACACCTGACTAACAGAGGAAACCACACCACCCTCGCTTCCCTCCTCAGCAACGATCTCACACCTGAGTCCTTGTCACAGCTCCCCACACTGGCTCCTCCCACTAGCTCACCCCACCAAATGGAAATCCCATCATCCCTCACTTCTCCACCCCTCCCAGGTCCCACTGACAGTACAGTACTCCCAAACATTATACCCACCATCATCTCCTATCATAGACAAACATCCACACATCCATCATCACATCCTTCTGCTGCAAACACATGCAACCTAGTACCTTGGCTACACAAATCAGACTCCACCCCAACTTTTATTCCAGTACACTTTGGCCTTTTAAATATCAGATCCTTAAATAATAAGTCCTTTTCATGTCACGATTTTATCACTTTTAATAAATTAGATTTTTAAAAATCACTGAAACTTGGCTTTCTGAAGGTGACTGCAGCCCCCTCATTGAAGCAACCCCCCTTGATTTTACATTCTTTCACCAACCGTGGCTGTCGGAGAGGGGAGGGGGGGTTGCTGTCATCTTCAGAAAGCTTTTTAAATGTTCCTGCATCTCTCTGAGTGATTTTACCTCATTTGAATACCTTGCTTTTACCATAGATTCTATAAATACCCAGTCCTGGTTTTAATTATCTATAGACCCCCCTGGCCAAACAATGTTTTTATCCAAGAGTTTGCCGAGTTAGTATCTGGTTTTATTTCTAAGTTTGACAGCATTCTTATTTAAGGTGATTTTAACATACATGTGTGTTGCCCCTCTCAGACTCTTGTCTCTGATTTTATGGACACTCTGGACTCTTTTAATCTCACACAGACCATACAAGTCCCGACACACTCTAAAGGCCACACACTTGATCTGCTGATTCATGTTGGTCTCAGTCCAGACATCATCGAGCCGAAGGATATCTGTGTGTCAGACCATAAAGCAAATTTATTTCATATAATTTTATCGAAACCACCTTTTAACCACAATTTACCCTTGCATCATCGTGCGCTAGTCAGTTTTCTGAACTTTTTAATTCTGCTTTTTTAACTGCTTTTAATCCAAATTTTAACACAGAGCTGTTATCCCATTTTAACAAAACCTGCCAGATTGCTCTAGACTCTATCACAGCTTTTAGAATGAAAATGCCCCGGAGTTCACCACAGCCCTGGCTAAATGAGTTCACCGCTGAACTAAAAAGGGACTGTAGGAAAAAAAGAAAGACAATGGAAGAAAACAGGCCTACATGTGTTTTTAGAAATCTGGAAAGCTGCCACAAAAACCTACCAAAAAGCAGTTGAGGAAGCAAGAGCATGTTTTTACTCAAACCTAATTTTAGCAAACCATTGTAACCCCAGAATTTCATTTAATGTTATTAATTCAATCACTAGCCCCTCCCCCTGTAATTTTTTAAAGATGCTTCACATGACTTGAATGAGGAGTTTTTAAAATTCTTTTTTAACAAAATTAATGGCATTAGGCAACAAATTACCCCACTCCGTGATAGCATTTTAGATGCAAGTAGAGACATTTTTAGTTGTTTTACAAATTTTGAACCGGTTCCATTTGACACTTCTAACTGAAATAATTTCTCACATGAAATCAGCTACATTCAGCCTTGATGTCATCCCAACTAAATTTCTTAAAGAGGTTTTAGACACAGTTGGACCCAGTATTTTATCAATTATTAACAGCTCCCTAATAGAGGGCACCATCCCCTCTTCTTTTAAACATGCTGTGGTCCAACTCTTTTTAAAGAAACCAAACCTTGGCCCATCTGTTCTTAACAATTTTAGACCAATTTCAAAACTTCCATTTTTATCTAAAGTTTTAGAGAAAGTGGTTTCAACTCAGCTTTTAGCTTTTATGGGTCAGTATAATCTCTTTGAGAAATTTCGATCTGGTTTTAAAGCTTTACACAGTACAGAAACACTCCTCCTCAAGGTAACTAATGACCTTCTTTTAGCAGCCAACAGATAGAGGAGAGAGCGCCATTTTAATTCTTTTAGATCTAAGTGCAGCCTTTGACACTGTAGATCATACCATTTTAATCACTCGTCTTAGAACTTTGGTTGGCATCAGGGATACTACACTTAGCTGGTTTTATTCTTACTTTTTTGACAGAACCTTTGCGGTCACCATTGGCAACCATACCTCGTCCAATATCCAGATTGCCTGTGGTATACCGCAGGGTTCAGATTTAGGTCCAATTTTATTTTCTATTTATATGCTCCCGCTTGGCCATATTTTTCAACGCCACAATGTCTCCTTTCACTGCTAAGCGGACGACACACAGATATACCTGCCCCTGAGACCAGATGACCCCAGAAGCCTAGCTGCTGTGTTTGACTGCCTCAGTGACATAAACTGTTGGATGGCCCAGAATTTTTTACAACTTAACAACTCAAAAACAGAAGTCATTCTATTTGGTCCAACAAACTCCATCACCTCCATTAAAAATAACCTCTGTCCACTATCCACAAACCTCAAATCCACTGCCAGAAATCTTGGTATAATATTTGATTCAGATCTAAACTTCCAATCGCACATCAATAATGTTGTCCTGTCATGTTTCTTACATCTATGAACCATCTCAAAAATGAAACCAATAGTCTCACAGTCTGACCTAGAAAAAGTAATTCACTCATTCATATTCACCAGACTTGATTACTATAACTAATTTCTGTCCGGTATCAGCCAAAAATCCCTGTCCTGCCTCCAGCTGGTCCAGAACACAGCAGCAAGGCTTCTCACTGGTTTTAACTGACAACACCACATCACCCCTATCCTGACATCACTCGACTGGCTTCCTGTGTGTTTTAGAATTGAGTTTAAGATTTTACAGATTACTTTTAAAGCTAGAATGGGCCTGGCCCCTAATTATATAACTGATTTGATAATTGACTATGAACCAGTACACAGCCTTAGATCCTCGGGCGGAGGTCTCCTGACTGTTCCAAATTCGAGGCTTAAATCCAAAGTTGACCGCGCCTTCTCCATCAGGGCCCCTCGACTTTGGAACGGCCTGCCCAAGGAGATAAGGCTTGCAGAATCAGTCATCTTTTAAATTACTTCTTACAACACACTTTTATAGACTGCTTTTATGTGATGCTGTCATCTTGGGATGATGAATTTTTGTTTCACCCTGTTTCAACTATTAATTTATACAAGATGTTTTACGTATTCTCTTGATTGTGTTGTTTTGCTATCCTTGTTTACACTTTGCATCCTGCTGTTGTGCACTTCTTACTTGTATGTAAAGCACTTTGTAAACCCAGTTTTTAAAGGTGCTATATAAATAAAGTTATAATTATTATTGTTATTTATTACACAAAGTTTCCCTGAATTCTTTAGAACAAATAAAGTGTACTGTTATTGTTAACTATTAATGATGTCTTTAACTAGAAGTAGGTTTATGTGTCATTTTAAAAAGTAATTGTTTATCTTTTTCTTTGGAAACAATAACAACAAACAACAACCACTATGGAACAATACAAATTGTTTTGTTTTATGCTTTTTATTATGTACATATTGAAGTATAACAAGGACAATGAGGCTGGTTGAAGCAGATGATATACTTGCAGTGCACCACCAGATGTCACTATTTGTGGTTTCAAAGCCCCGAAACTTTGGTTCATTTTCTGGCACAATCAGATGAACCCTGTGGAACCTTCATGAGGCTTCAGTTGCCCATCCCTAATTTAAAGTGGTTAGTTTTTACTTAGTTGATATTTGATTGAGGACCAAGACGTAAGTCATCCACGTCATAGCCATTTTCAAGATGATGGAACGACGTTTTATTTAACTCACAAGTTAACCATGTATGTTATTGGTGAAGGACTCGGTTCAATTTCAATAAATTGGTGTTAAGCCCATAAACATCATTGGCTTTTGAGCTTTTCAACATAGCAATAAAATTGGCTACTTCCAGCTCTGTTATTTCACTAATATTAAAAACAGGCCGGGCAGGATCAATAGGTCTGATAGTGAAATCAGAGGCAGGAAACAGCTCAGCTGTCTTATGAACAAAATTGAAGATTTTTTTTGCGTGTTGTCTCTGCATCATTGTGTCATTAATGTTCAACCCATCATTTAAAAAATATATATATAATATAATATAATAGTGAATATACTGGTAGGCTAATCCACATGATGGCAGTCCGCAAAACTACACCGTGGTCAGTTGAGGAGGTTCAGATATTTCTGTCCTTGGTGGCTGACAAAAAAAATTGGTGTGAGCTTGATGGGGCAACATGGAAAGAATGAGTTTATCTGCACCTCTCTTGAGCAGATGCCACATCACTATGACATTCAGGTACTCTAGAGTTGGTAGTATTCTGTAATGGAAACAGTCTCCAGGAATAGTATCTGGTACCTGAGTCAAGTCAAGTCAAACCAAGCAGAAATGTCACAAAGTAGAAATGTGGCATTACATATAATGTGTCAGGTGTCATGTACACTCAAAACAATGAAACATCTAACATAAAGTTAGTCTAACTTAATATTACTGCTTTTAATAACATAATACACTTTTGTGAAACCTGTTGACAAAATAAATTTAATTAAAGTCAACGTTTCATTTTTTTTTAATGAAAACATTATCTGGATATTCTGACTTACATAAATGGATCTATAAATCAATTAAATTTGCAGTTTTTTCTGCTTTAATGACTAAGAGTAATCAAACTTTATTAATTTATCTGAGATTGTTTCAAATTAGCAACAATTAGCAAATTGATTTAACGTGGTAACTTAAGAATCATGAGTTGAATCAAAGTATTTGCAATTTCATTAATAACATCAATACTGTATAATCTTTTACTGCAGTTGTTTGAAATTTAACTAAAATGCCAAAATTTATTTTATAAATATTGCAAGTATTAATTCACCCCAATCAGAGGTTTTTTACTGTGAATTAGCTGTTAATGAACTGGATTTTCTTTTGATTCTTTCTTTGGATTTTTTTTCAATGTTTAATAAAGAATTTTGATATACTATATTGTACAGAGATTTTAAGCAGAGATACAACATAAAACACAATGGGCTGGATTTACTAAGATTGCAAATAACAGGCACAAATTTGCTTGACTGTGCTAAAAAAATGTGTGTGCTATTGATTATGGCTGACAAACTAAGATTGCCTGCACAAATGACAACAGGTGCAAAGTCTTGAAGACAGCCCTATTTAAGTGAGGATTTTGTGTGCACTACTGGTTGTCATCATGAAGACAGCATGGTGGAAAAACTGCTCTGGGATACCCTAGCTCTAATAGCAACAGTGTGCTGGAATAATTCAGAAACAAGTAAATGTAATGTTGCAAGAAGTTTTGTTATACAAGGTTTTGCATTACTCCTCCTTGTAACTGGCCCCAAATCACCCCCTACTTCATCTAGAAGTTCTAAAATGGCTTTGGCGGGTAGGTGATATGTCTCAATGATTTTTCCATCATTCCAAAAATGTTGATGCAAGCAGAAAATATTCCTTCTCTGCGTAGCTTTTGGTTGTACCTATGCTGCCTCCTACCAACAACACCTCGAGCCAGTTTTGCATGAAGCGGTGCCTTTCAGACATACTATAGATGCAAAATCAGTCACCGCAATCAGTTTTGGGCTTGGTTAATCACATTTCATGTGCTAAATTAATATTTGCATCTACCCCTCCCAATAATTTATGGCAGAAATGCCTATATAGCATGTTCATCAATGCTAACACACTAAATGAGTTGTACAAGCTGTTGCACACATTTTAGAGGTGCAACCCTCAGTACATCCTGTTAGTAGATAAGCTTCAATGTGTGTTTGCATGGGCAGTCAAGTTTGCACACCTTTTTAAATGTGCAAACCTTTAGTAAATCAGCCCCAAGGAGTTTTGAGTTTTAGACTGGGCTTTGATATATTTGCAGTCTTGCTCCAGGTTGCTAACAGGCTACTTGTCTTGTATAGATGTTACGTTCGGCTCTCTGTGAGCTGCAAGAAGTGAATGCGGTGTTCTCTCAAGTATGGTAAGAGCTGTGTGTGTGTCTGCTTGGTTGGGTTATAGGGTTGGATTGTTGAGGGGTGAAGTGCCTCCGATCCTTGGGAGTGGAACGCATTTCCTTTTGTTGCCCTCCAATTTTTGACTGGCTTGCCCTAGCACATGAGCATGATTGGGCTGTTTCTATTATCCAGCTTCCCAGACCCCTCCCCACCCTCAGCCCACCCTACCCTGTTTGCTTGTTCCCAAAGCGATTGGCATTCCTAGGGGCCACCAGTGAAGCAGCTTTTAGAGAGAAGGCTGCTGGCTCCTGGGTGGCCCGTTGTGCACAGGCTCCAAGGGGAGGAGACAATGTCTTATTAATTGACTGGGCGTCTTGGGCAGAGTGCAGGAATTTGGAGAAAGGGGGAACTGAAAAAGTGGTGATGAGGGATGAGCCGAGAGGGGCTGAAGGGGTAGGAAAATTCGGGGGACATTCACAGTCCACCAATGAGGATTCATTGACCTCTGTCTCAGATTTATTTCCGTTTTACTTTGCCATTGGGAAGGAGAAGAAGATACTGTTCCCTTTTACTAGTTTAACATTTGTCTGTACATTTACAACTTCTGCTTTATTCTGTCACTTAAAATGGCTTCAATTCAGTCCATGGCATATATTTTCTAGGTTTTGTTCACAGGAAATCAATTTACAAGACAAACAATCAAGTAATATTAGTAACAAAAGGCAAAAACAGACTGCACAGTGCCGTCAATTTTGGTCACAAATAATGTATTGTGACTGTGTATCAAAAATGTGTGGAGCTGTCCGAGTTACCCTGAATGCTACTTTGCCTTCAACAGAGTATTATTAGATTATGAGATGATGCTGATGTGACCGTAAAAATAGTTGTGAATATCTATTTATGTGCAAATTTGCTCCAACATGATACCTAGACTATTGGAACAGTGGACTACAGTGTTGTGACATTTGGTCATAATCGCGCAAGTGAAATTTAGTCAAGTAATTAAGTGTTGTATGTGATATAAAACATTTGTCATATAATGGAATTGACTCGTAGTAAATTTCTCATTTTAGGTCATATTTTGTATATGTTTACATACTATATATGCCATGTACCAATTCCTATTGTTATTGTTACTGTAAAGACTTTAATAAGTTCCTTTACGATAAACTGTGTGCTCCAAAAATGGTCTCTTTTGAATGGGTTTGGTTTATGCTCCCCAAGTGTCTTAAATATTTGTTTCTAAATGGTTTTAGATAAATTCATATTCCATAAATAGCCAATCTTTAAGATATTTCACACTGTAAAAAAAAAAAAAAAGTTGGTTCAACTTGAAATTTAAAAGTCAACCCATTTCACAGACTTTTTCAAGTAACTATGCATACCTTCAGATTCCAAGTGAAATCTGTTTACTTTTAATAGTAAGTGCTGCACAGTAACTTGAAAAAGTCAGTGAAATCTGTTGACTTTTGATATGAAGTTCTGCACAATAACTTCAGAAAGTCTGTGAAATTTTTAAAATTTTGAGTTGAACCAACCTACTTACAGAATGGTATCCAACTAAAATAAGCAGGTCTACACCAACAGATCAATGCAACAAATGTTTATTGAACATCGTCATTGAAGAGCAGGATGTGTGTTAGTCAGCAT
>JAQQZY010000016.1:3159282-3175011 GCA_030068375.1 Ostorhinchus rueppellii
CCATCCATCCATCCATCCATCCATCCATCCATCCATCCATCCATCCATCCATCCATCCATCCATCTTCTGAACCCATGAAATCCTCACTGGAGTCACAGGGGTCGCTTGGAGCCTATCCCAGCTACTTATGGGTGAAGGCAGGGTACACACTGGATATGTCACCAGTTCATCACAGGGCTTAACATAAAGAGACAAACAACCATTCTGACATTACATTGAATATACTCAAAAATAATGATAAAGCCATGCTTCACAGTTTTCCAACACAGATCAAATATATAAAAACATGTTTAAAAAGATAAGGTAAAGGTTAGTTAGTATGTCATGTTTAAAAAGTAAAAATCAAAAACCTTGATTGCTTATCGTATTCCTTATAAAATATAGCTACAATCTTGGTTCTTTAAACCAAGATTCTTACGTAGTGAATGTATATCTAATGGACTGGGTGGGGCAGGTGAAACTGGACCTGCAAAAGTTTACCTTCTAACTAACCCCCCCCTTTCCCCGAACAAACAGAGAGCCAGACGGCTGTCTCCACCACACAGATACCACAGCAGCCACACTACTGTAAAGGGGGCCCCGACAACTGCAGCTGATTCCTCCAAGAACCTGTAATTTTCTCATTTAGCTCACAAGCGTTCCGGCCCGACACCAATTAGCACAGGGCCCTGACCTTGTATGTCTCCACCAGGAGACATGGCGAGGAATGATGCGCCACGTGGCACACCTCAATCAGCTGCTGCACCCTCTTTTTCTCTTTTGCAGCTATCAAATCATCACCATATACATAATTCATAAAACTCAGAATGTGAGGTTTATTATAACCCCTCTCTAACTCTGAGAGTTTGATTATATGTCAGCTTCAACTTTATAAAAATACAAGGATGGTTTGCTTTTTTCCTTTCATCTACATATTGTCTCTCAAAAAACACTTGTTTTACACAGTGTTATCTTCACTGTTTATATTACGTGATATTGAGACAAAGACGGGCTTTATCAGTGTTAGTATTTTAAGATCAAGCAGTAAAGCACTCCACACTAATCATAATAAACACATTACCTTTCATGGCCATGCAATGCAATACCAAATCTCACCATAGGGGGGTAGGGTCATACCAAAGAGCTACTGCTGTCACCCATGCTCTCTTAATATAAGCAAGCCATGAATGTCAATGAGGAGAGTGTTATGGGCTTTGAGGGTAATCTACGTGAAATGGTAAGATAAGATGAAACTTTAATGACTGTGGGGAAATTGGAGGCCAAATCAGTGCCTTCTTTCTTGGGTACTGTATGTGATGGGGATGATTATATTAGGAGAGAATAACAATAACAGGCAACGGCAGGCAGGAACTTGTAATATTCCTTATAGATGCAGTCGTTTGTATTGTGAAATTAGTATGTACCATGATCCGCAACAAGATCATCCGTAGTTGTTTTATGAATTAGCTTATTTAGTAAATAAATACACACACACACACACACACACACACACACACACATATATATATATATATACATATACACACACACATATATATAATTTATTCATTACATTTCTTCCTTTTGTTCTGTCTTCGTCTGTGCATTTATCCATTTAGGCAAGAAGGACCCATTAAGATGTCTTGTTCCTGAGTTCAAGACGGAAGCAAGAAACATTTTCAATAAAAAGCAGTTTGATGCATTAAAAAATGCATGTACAAAGGAGGAAAAATACAATTATATTTCAAGAATAATATTTCAAGAAAACTTTATAATATTCCCAAATCAAATCGCCATTTTTCAGCATGAGAACAAAGTTGTTATAATTTGAGGGGAAAAAAGTAAGAATTTTTCCACACAAAGTTATAGTTTTATGAGGATAATCTCATTTGAAGGGGAAATATCAGAGGAATAGTCTGTAGCTTAAAGGGAGGACTGCTGAGCATCTCTGTAAATTGTTCTTTAGGTCTCACAAATAATAAAATACTCTTGGTATAGATATTGACAGATTCAAACTTCTGGGGTTTCACTCATATTTTTCCACATAAAAATAAGACTTTTCCAAAAAATTACAAGTTGATTCTTAACAAATCTTTCATCTTCAGTGTGGCCCTAATAATCCTTCATACAGCTGCTATGTAAAAGCAATATTAAGAAAACAGTAAAAGAAGATTAAAGGAGAATTACAGCAAGTAAAAAGAAGCATAATGTAGAACTGAAATGATTCTTCAGTTTATAAGTTGGATGGTAACTATTTTGGTAATAGGTTTGTGGATTTTTTTTATTCCTTTGTGGCTGTAAATTGAATTTATTTGACTTGTGGACAAAACAGGAAATTTAAGGCATCATGATGGGTCTGACCCTTTTTCAGACATTTTAATTTTAAATTAGTTGCAACCTTTGCATGTGGGCCACTCCATTGATATCCATAACTCTTACTTCTCTTCAGAGATTGATCAAAGCACTTATATGTTACCATTATATTAAGTAAAATATCTTTCAAGGTTATTTAATAAGGGAATACTTCTGATGAAATTGTATTTTTGCAGCTCATTCCACACCCAGGGTGAAAAGGAAGTGATGGCATTTTACCAAACCCTGGGGTGACCCAGGAAACATCCAGAAGAATTCAAGCAGGCAATCTAGTGCTGTAGTAGCAGCTAGTGTGCTAGGATGAGAGCTTAAGACACAAGTAGGTAACTTATCTCACAGTTCCTGGGCAGTATTTAGCAGCATGGTCATCTTTCTGTTCTGATATAGAGAGGACTGTTGTACAGTTTCATACAAAATGGTGAACTGTGTTCTTGTAAATCACAATCATGCTACACAGATAAAAATAAAAATTTATTTTCTCCCTAAAGCATTTTTCTTGATCTAACTGGAAGCTATGTTCATTTCTGCCCACATGTATGTGGTGCATAGGCATACGTATGCATATGCGAATGCACATGTGAGTCTGTAACTTAATTTGCACATGTGTGTATGCACATGTGTAAGTGTGTGGCATGCACATGTCTCTCCTCCTTGACGTTGTCTGTGCACCCCACCAGGCAGCTCTTGGCCTCCTCCATTCATCGCTAAGAAACCTTCCATTCTGTGTGAGTAATCAGAGCTGTGCCTCCAGGAGCCCAGCCAAGCCTCTCATCCTTGGGCTGCTCAAGAGCTGCTTTAATTAACCATCATACCACAGATGGGATCGATTTTTCCCCTCACCCCCTCTTTCTCTCGCTCTTTTCTCTATGCCTCCCTCCCTCTCTCCTTGCTTCTCTCCCTCTCTCTCTCTCTCTCTCTGTCTCTCTCTCTCTCCCTTCTATCTCTGCTGCTTCTTTTCCCGCGCCCTTCTCTTCCCATACACAAGACCCATAATTGCACTGGAACGGTGCCAGCCGCCAGTCGGGCCCCAGACTGTAGGCCTCTCCTCTCTCCCTCTGTTCTCCTCCTCAGCCCCTGGCCTCACCTGCTCAATACCTTATTAGTGTCAGGATCTGTAGAGAGCCATTGCGGATTAACTAAAGAGATGTGAGATTGATTTCTGCCCCTGCAGATAAAATTGAAGTTTTCTTTCTGTATGTGTGTATGTGTGTGTGTGTGTGTGTGTGTGTGTGTGTGTGTCTGTGTGTGTCTGTGTATGTGTGCGACAAGTACATGTATGTGTGTGTCAACGAGGAACAGAGAGTGAGAAAGAAAGAGAGAAGAGGATGAAAGACATTTCAGAAATAGAGAGAAGGTCTGATTTTTAGTATACCTCACAGGAACATGCTGTATGCGTGCACACATGCATTGTGTTTGTGCATTTCTCCTCTCTAGTATGCACAAGAGTTTTTGAAATGAGGGTTTGATAATTTGCTATTGGAAAACCCACTTGAGCCTCTGCCTCTCTCACAACAAATTAATCCGCCCCTAGCTTTATCTTCATAGGTTTCCGTGTGGTGCTATGAAGGCACTACACAGACCTATATACCTCTCTCTGTTACACTATATTCTGGAGGAAAGACCCATCCATACACATGAACTCACTCACAGACAGGCAGCAGCAGCAGCAGCATATATGTACACACCCACCACCATCACCAATCTGAAAGTTCAATCTCAGATTCTAATCTGCCAAAGTAATAGCCACAAGAAATGACCTGTTCTGGAAAATAAGTTCATGAAAATAGCATCCTATTGATTATTCATGGCTCAGGCATGGCTATATGTGTGTCAACGAGGTCTCAGAGGCAGCCAGTTGTGCAAGAGATTAACATCTATTTCAGAGATAGATGAATTTGCAGTGAAGGAGAGGTGGTGGTGGCGGTGGGTGGATTGTGTACGGGGAGTTGCAGGAGGAGGGTTGGGGCTGGAGCGAGGTGGAGGGCTGTCTCCTCAGGATTGTGCTGTAATCACAGGCCTCCGTCTGCATGGCACATCTCAAGAGTGGTGTCAGCTGGGCTCTCTTCTGTTTGCTAATAGCAGGGGGTCAGGCCTCTCTCACAAAGAGGTGCGTTTGATCCCCAGGTATGGGACACGCAGGGAAAGAGGTGACACTACTGAATACTAAAAGGGCGAGAGCTGCACGGCTGCTTATCTTTTATCTGCTGTGTGTGTGCGTGTGTGTGTGTGTGTGTTTGACATCCTAATGGCATTTGCAGTTTAAAGGCAAACAGTTAGCTTAGAGGCTCTAAAGCTTAAAAATGTGCTGTTGATTTTTTGTGTCTAACTCAAAAGTAATGTAGTGTGTTATATTACTGATCAAATCAAATCAAATCAAAATTTATTTTTTTAGCGCCAAATCATAACAAAGGTATCTCATGACACTTTACAAATAGAGCTGGTGGAAACCAGACTCAGAAGCCAATCACATGTAATACAATGGGATTACGCAATTAAATAGCAAAATACTGCTTAAAACAATTAGAACATCAGTGTGTATCTGTACAAATTCAATATACAGTAACTGCCATTCAACATAACACAGTGATAATCTAGTTTTAGAATATTAGTTTGTTCTTCAGTATCATTTGTTTTTCAGTCATAAGTTAGTCATTTATTATGACGATAATTGTATTTCAAAGTAATTAATCACAGTGTATTTCATCAAAACATTCTCAGATTTTACACATTTACAAGTTTTTACACTTAACAAGTTTTGGTGCATGTTGACTTTTATCTACTCTGTCACAGTAGGACAAGAATTATTTTCAAAGCTCTAAGTTGCGTTATGTTATGGAAAAAACAAAACAAAACTTAAGAGTAAAGACAAGGATCCCCATCATACAAACCCCCAGAGGGGTGGAATAAAAACCCCAACTAAAATAGATGGGGAAACAATCCTGGTTTTAGTGTTTGTTTAAGGTTTGATATTTCAAGTAACAAGTTGTTCTCTTGACTTGTGTCATAAAGTCCAGAAAAGCTGAACAACCTATTTCCTATATTACTATTGGCATGATATTTGACTCCTATGGACTGTAGGTTTCTAAGATCGTTTTTTTTTACTTTTTGGCCAAAGTCTGAAGAAACACATGTTACTCTAAACATTACAGTTTTTGAATAATCCCTAAAAAAGTGGTGCTATATTAGTGTCCAATTCTTCCTCTGTCCTGTTAATATTAGAGTTAAAATGTTGGTGATTACAAAACTCATTAGGTTCTTTTCAGCATAAAACTTGCTGTATGTGTGACCTGTTCTGGTGGTTGAGCGTGAACATTAGAAACAGTTCAAGTTGAACTGGTATTAATCCTGAGTACTCTTAGGAGGTTTGCACAGCTTTGATTTAATTAAGATTTTAGAACTTTACACCATACTATTTACAGGAACTGTTAGAAAAATTATCAAAAACTCAAATCAAATAAAAAAAATAACTGCTAACTAATAGTGTTATTATACCATAATAGATTAAAACTTATAGTAATAACGGATACCACTCTAACCACCCCAGCAGCCAAAAGAACTTTCTTTTTCACAAATATACTTGTTGTGTGATAGCAGGTGCATTGCCTTTGTGTGTTACAGCTGCTGATTTGTAGTGTTGTGTTTGTTCGTTTGTATAGCAGCCGTTGTAGTGGTGGTTGTGTAGCAGTTCATGGGTCCCAGGGCCCAGCTGCCAGAGTGAAGCAGAAGAGTCAGACATCATTGTGGTGTGATTTCCTCCTCTCCTTGCAGATGGAGTGTTTTTGTCAGAGCGAGGGCCACTGTGATTGCCTCTTCGCCACCGGTGTCAGCCCAGGATAATACTGCAGCCGTCCCCCCAGGAACAAAAACAGGATCAGTGCAATCCATTTTCTTTTTCTCTGCCAAAATGGAATAATTTTCAAAGAAACAATCCCTGGTGGTCTCCAAAAGCCACAGGAAAAATCAAAAGACAACCATTATGGCAAAAAATTTGTGGAAGAGGTGTTTCACCTTTCCCCTTGGCTCCACCAAATACTATACCTGACTCTAACTAACAAGCACAGCCACTGATAGACAATGAAAGTGGATTGAAGAGCAAAGCTAGCAATCTCAGAAAACAGAGCACTAAAGTGACACCTGAAAGTTGCATGCACACAGACTGCAGATAGAAAACCTGCTTGTGTCGTCCTCACTATGGCCCCTCATGTTAGGCACCACACTCAGATCTTTACATTTAAAATATGGTGGCTTTATCTATGAGTCCATACATCTGCAGCAATGTGAGTTCTATGGCAACCTGTCCTTTACTATCCTAATGACACTTCAGCAAAGTGTGGTGGCTGAAAGAGGGCGGGCGCTGGGAGGCTTTCCCTCAGAAAGAGCTGAGAGCATCTTATTGGGAAAAGGAGCTACGAGTGTTGTTGTGATGCCTGGCTCCATATTCTTGGGTCATAGATATTCAAGAACAGCACCTCCCTTTCTATTCTGTCTTCCTGACGCTATAAAACATCAGTTGGGACACGGACTTATAGTCAGCCACCTGCGAATGAATAACGGTGCATATGTAAGACAGGAGTATGATGAGGCTGATGCATTTCATGTATGATAAAGATGGTGCGCTTTCTTCTGTAGGCTATGAGGAATCAGAAATGATTTGCGGCAAGTTGGCTACAATTCTTGTTTTTTTTAAGGGACATATTGTATCGCTATTAAGGTGTTGGTCTGTAGTACTTTCAACATCTTTAAGTTAGAGCTCCTGGACACACACACACACACACCTACATACATAAATACATACACACATTGAATTGCCTGGCCTAACTAAACATCTGAGGGACTTATATACATAATAGTAAATAGCATGGAACATAATTGTAAACATTACGTAGCTACATTAACATAGAATTTAGCTTACATGTATTTGTGAAATATTACTATAGATTTTTGTTGGAGAACAGTAAAAAAAAGATGATATTGTGCTTTAATTAGGTAAATTAAGAAAAATTCTAAGGCAATCCTTTCTGTTAACTATCATTAATCTCAATTAATTGTCCTACATAAATGAACTGTTAGTTACTAGCTGCTGGCTAACTGCCAATCTAAACTAGAAACTGAACATTTAAGTTGATGATCATAAACACTATATTTTAATTTCAGAATATTGTATAGTTAATGTTACTATCTAATAAGATGTCACACCAAAATTATCTGGCACAACAGTCTAAATGGCAGAGACAGGTTTTGGGATGAGATTTCCTAAGACTGTAGTTATGAACACTCTATTTTCACTTAGATTTTACTAAATGTTTAATAAGATTATGAACTTTAATATCACATGCAATTTTACCAAATTTCTAGGTATTTTAAGCTTCGGCTTAAAATACTTTACATCACGGGTGTCAAATATACGGCCCGGGGGCCAAATCCGGCCCACCGAAGGGACCGATCTGGCCCGCAGGATGAGTTTGTGAAATACAAAACTGACACTGAAGAAATTATCAATGCTATCAATATTATCAATTATTATCAGTCAATTTCAATTCAGGTTCCACATACAGACCAATTGGATCTCAAGTGGATCAGAACCAGTAAAATAATATTGTAATAACCTATATATAATGAAAAATGTAAATTTTCTCTTTGTTTTTGTGCAAAAAAGTAAAATTACATGAAAATGTTTACATTTTACTTTTTACTTTTACAAAAAATTTTGAATAACCTGAACAAGTTAAAACATTTCATTTTTGAAGAGTGAGTTCATTTGAATCAATATTCTGCCTTTTACTAAGTTCTAATGCACATGTGTAAATGATAAACTAATAATCTGAGGCAGAATATGAGGAAAATACACTTGCTTTTCTTAAAACATTTCAAGTTTTTCATATTATTCAGATTTTTAAGGGAATGTTGTAGATGTGAACATTATCAGAATGTAACTTTACTTCTGTCACTTTTATTATTTCACTGATCTGGCCCACTGGAGATAATATTGGAGTGAATATGGCCCCTGAACTAAAATGACTTTGACACCCCTGCTTCACATATTTTGCCAAGTCAATGTATGTAGTTCTTTTCCTAGTTGTTTTCTAAACACGATATTTTGGTTTCTGTTGCATGAAAATGCACTTCCTTGCAGTCCTGTCTGTGCCTTGGACACCTTCATATAGACATGAAGACTCATGGTATGATTTCAGAATGATGCCGGTGGGTCTGGAGGACTGGCTGAAACTCTGACTACACGAACACAATTTTTTCCCCATCAATATATATATATATATATTCATTTTGCCACAACACTGGTACATGCTAACATGATCTCCTACAGGTCACACAGACTTGAGAAACCTAAGGACTATTCCAAGCTATCCTGCTGCAAATATAGAGGTCTTTGTCTCAACTTTGGTATGTGTTTTTTTTTCAATATATTGCAGAATTAAAATATCTAAGTATTAGTCTATACCTCAATATTTCAGTGGCCCAAACATAGAAAAATGTTCATTATGAAAAATGTTAACAGATATAGATGACAGTGAATTGTTGTAACACCTATTTCTAAAAATCCACATATCTTCTTTGAAGTTCAGTAATTTGAAAAGGGACACTGTATTTTCTATTTCTCTATCAACTGCTTTGATCATTAAACATTATTGTTAAAGCCTGTTTGGTGTTGGAAAAAGAAATGACAACCTTATTTTTCCCAATATCTCCCCTTCAAGAAATACCTCCTCACATTGTATTTCTTGTGAACCTGGCATGACACGTCACATGTTAGAAGCTCTGCTATGCACAAAGGCTTGAAGGACAATCTCAGACCACTAGTCTATTATTGTACAGTGTGAATGAATGAAGAGTGATTGAGTGCAGTACTCCACGCCACCTATATAAAGTCAAAGTATTGCAATGTGAGGGCCAGAGAGAGAGGGTGAGAGAGCTGTCGAGGCCTAAATGAGGTGAAGGGAAGTGGAAGTGTCCAGTAGGGGGTCTGCGGCTGTGGGAAGAGAGAGGCGAACAGAGGGGGGAGGGCTTGCTTTACACATCGCCTGGGCCAATGCATGAGGGTTTGGGGCTAAGTGTCTCATCAGCATCCAGCTCAGGTGCTGACAGGGCCCACGCACTAACTATGCCCTGACTTGATTGTAATTGCCTGAATTCAACTCCCGCTGCTCCCTCCTGGCAATATCACAGGCACATTTAACTCCAGAGAGCCTGGGGAACTGTGCAGCAGGGCCACAGAGAGCAGCTGACTGCCTCTTATTGAAGCCTGTGGGCTGCAGGGGGATCCTCTCTTGTGCTGTCTGCTTTGTGGGGGGAGGGTCACAGGTGCGTGTACCCCCCTCACCCCACTGTCACCTCACATGAAACAAGTGTAACTGTATGGGATACTCTGACAGTGATGGTATGAACATGATGGAGGTATTTACTCTTTCACCACCTTGTTAAAAAAAAAAAAGGTGTCTCTAATGTAAAAAAAAAAAATGTTGTAAAGTGTGTGCAAATTTTGTGCAACCAAACTCACATATAAAATTACTAAAGACAATTTAACCTCAAGACATCCAGGTAGGAGGGGACCCAGTTTAGCATCCAGGTGACTTTTAAACTAATGTAGTTTAGGTATTCTTTGAGCCACCTGATAAACCCAGAAATTAGAGGACAGTCCCTTTCAAATGAAATACACTGGCCTTAAACGTCTTCGTTTATAAGTGTAACCCTCTCATAACTAGAGTGAATTCAACTTTATTGGGAGAAATTTTTATAATTATTGTGATCATGTTATTGCCATTAGAAGAAGAATAAAGTATCTCTACATATGTTACTTTTCTGAATGCCTCAAGATATGTACTTTCCTTTTGATAAGAAATCAAGTGTGTGTGAAGTGCATAAATACCATTTTGTTAGAAGTTTGGAAATCTGTTTTATTGTTGTAAGATTCTTATTTTCAAAGTTAATCATATGCAGAATATTTTTCAACTCTTCAATTCTTACTATTTTAAAATCTTAAATATATTTAAAAGGTTACATAATATGCAAGGTTTTAACTTATGCTGTCCCAATTGAACTGTATATTATGTATTATATATTATATTATATTATATTATATTATATTATATTATATTATATTATATTATATTATATTATATTATAGGGTTTTCATAGGGTTTTGTGGTTAATGTGGCTAAACCACAACCTAAACTACTTCATTTTAACATGGCTCAAATGCTTAATCCTAATTCTGACTTTAACTCTAAATCTAAACTTAAACATCCATCCATCCATCCATCCATCCATCCATCCATGACCAAAGTCTTTAAAATTATCATTAACACCCATGTTTCCAGTCTCTGTTTATCATGTCCAATTTAAGTGTACACTTGACTGTTTCACACAGCTGTCTACAGTACTTTGTGCAAGTAGTTGTGAAAATCATTTTATGCTGCAGTTATGCTAATATTTGTGTGTTACAAATTGCTAAATCTCCTTTTAAACAAGAACAAAAACCCTTCACATGCTGGAAATAATTGAAGAACAAACATGAGACTCCATCAACAAATTTACAGTTCATATATTTTGTTTTCTTGTTACAATACATACGATTTTTTCTCCAATTCCGCAGTTATAGAACATTCAAGCTGCCCACTTTCAAGCCCCTTTGTTTGTGACATTTGTGAGTGACAAGCACATGAATGAAGTACTTCACTCTTAACATGGACAAAAGCCCTTATTCAAAAACAAGATACAAAAAAAATGACAGGCAGAAATAGATTTTCCTGTGGTAATATGCAATCTGTGTATCCTAATCGGCCAGCTTTGGGAGCTGTGGCAGGGTTAACTTTAAAAAGTTAGCCTGTGGCACTCCTCATCCTGTGATAATAGGCCTGTCTGTAATGAAGAACAGGCTTGTTGCCAACAGGTGGTCTCTTTAAAAAGACCAGAGCCACAGCACTCAGGCTGGAGAGAAAAAAAAAACCTGCCATGGCAAAATGTGTCAGAATCTAATGTTCTGCAGAGTGAAAAGCCTGTTTTCTGTCTTTTGTTCCCGGCTAGAGATTCAGCCTTGTTCCTCATTGTTCAGGGCACAAACGAGCAACAGTCTTTTTTGACACGGAGCCACAGATGAATAAAGACTGGAGCTGACTAGTCACAGGAAAGAGCTTTCTTTTTTGGAGGGCCTTGGAGCCCATTAAGAGTTTGTGAGATATGAATGGATATGAATCCTCTCCCTTCGACCTCACTGAAAAAATACAACTGGACCCCTAGACGACAAGGAACACCTCTGTGTCTTTTTTAGTGAGGTTCCCAAGGACATTACAAGAAATCAGGCTGAGGGAAGACTGATTGACAGGCAGGAATTACATAGAGTCAATGAGGAAGTGGCTCTTTGTTCATTTGAAAGGGTACACTATGCCCATCCAACCTTTGAGCCCAATCCACTGACATGCATGTTGACATTTTGACTCCATATTCTGGAACTAACTCATCTGAAAGAAACCAGGTAATTACAAGGTGAATAGAAGCTATATTATCATAAACTTTGAATTTTCTTTTCTTTGTTTTTTTTTTTTTTTTTGTGTGTAGGAAGCAGTTCTACCACTGATGCAGTACACCAGACTGGATAAAGATAATGAGATATTTTAGTGAGCCACTTCATGCAGATGCTAGTCAGTGTGCTCAGCTCAATAGGCAGATGATGGGTGGATCCCAGCAAACGCAGCCTGCAAAATAAAGTCTTTTGTTCAACTCTATAATCCATTTGTTACACTCAGACCAATTTGTCCTCATTAACCCTCATAAGGGAGACTGTGTCTGAGACAAAAGCTCCTGGGGAACAATGAGCAACCCCCCTCCTCATCGTCCACATCGACGAAGCTCAAGTGCTCCCCTTCGCCGCCACACATTGTGGCCCTTGTTGGGCCAGAAGGTTCCAGTCTATGAGCAAGAGAGAGAGAGAGATCTGAAAAGGAGAGGTACACCTGGAAAAATAAAAAACATTCCCCATTTCCGTATTAACAATGACACATCTTCCTGGAAAAAAAAAACAACACAATGCAATGTCTAGCATTGTATTCAGGTCACTCAATCAATCAGCTCTGAAACAAATCTTGACGTGGCACATAAAGAGTATTTGTTGAGAAAAGAAATGGGAATTACAGTCGTTTTAAAAGGCGTGGGAGAGTACTTTTTCTCCTTTAGTACACAGTTAGCTATACCTGTTGAGAGTAACTCAACCTTGATTTGGTCCAATTATCAATGTAAAATGTCCATAATTATTCAGTGTTTTTAGGTCTTTAGTGATTTCTTTTTTGCATTTAAAAAGGTGTGTACACCAGTTTTCTGTTTTATAAGCCTCTAATTCTTTGAAAAATCACCAGTGGTATCTTAAAGTCCACAGAAAACCTAAAATAAACATTAGTTATTACTGGTTTAGACTGAGTCATATTACAGATGTAGCGGGTTACTCTTCCCACTATGTTTCAGGAGCCTATCACATCCTTTACAATTTCTAAATCATGATATGCACATCCGGCCAAAAAAAAAGTGTCCATCTGGATTTACCTCAGCATATACTTCAGATCCTTTCATTGGACAATTATTGCAGTGATTAACCTGTTTAAGTTGGTGATAAGTTCTTAAACCCTAACTGATGCAGTGTGTAGCTCCTCATTTCTTAAATGACCATCACGGTATAAGGATTGTATTGTATCTCAGTGGAATAAGGTCGTGTGGACTGATGAGATTGATGCTGTTCTAGAATGATGGGTGAATCAGGGTGAGAAAAGAGGTGGATGAACTGATTACCCATCATGCCTAGTGCCTACAGCACAGTAGTGGTTTCCATAAAACTAACATGGTGACAGCCACCTTGCAGTTCACAGACTAATGGTTGATGCCCCACACACGTCCTCTTTTCTCTATAATTTATGGTATTTACTGAGTAAATACGGTAAGATAAAGTATACTCTATTCACCACTGGTAAACAGCTGTACAGAGAAACTACAGCTGTGTGACTGACTACTATGTAGTTCAGTGATCAGTTTAGTTTCGTGATATCTCGCATATCATTACATCATTTCTTCAGAAGAAGACAACCAATAGAAACACCTCCTCTGTTCAACTTAAGGTACCATTGCAGCAAATGGTGAATATTGGAAGTTTTTTTTCGTATTTCTGCTGCATCTACCTGGTCATCAAAAGAGTGGAAATCATCCGACCATAAACTAGGATTTACTACATATTTACTGAATAAAACTTAGTATTTGGGGACTGTAAAGAGATAGATCACCCTTGTTTCCACAACAGGTCAGACTGGACCACCCCCTCTTCTCTTTTTTTCTCTTTTTATATTTACAATAGATCAGATCCAGGTTTAAGATGCATCACAATCATTCACTATGTTTGAGTTAGTATCCTCTTCAATAAAAAATCTTGAACAGACAAAGCAAACACTGACTGTACCACGGGAAATATGACACACTGATCCCTTAACTAGTTTCAGGATAATGCAACCATCCTCCATGTTAACCCATCAGAAAAATAATCATTATTGTTTCAACTGCTTGCTCTGTTAAAGCTCCACATGAAAACCATTTATAAACATGTCATAGTGTCAAACGCAGCGGCGTCTCATTTAATGCTGGTTTGTTGGGTCTCCGATATGTTTTCCAAACAGAGTTTCTGTAATCAGGTCATTTGTTATAATGACAACCATTAGGGCTGATCATCGTCACACAGCAGTCAGGCAGATAAATCAGGTGCTCTCTCAGATTCACCTCAATTACACACACACGCACACATGCACGCACGCACACACACACGCACACACACACACACACACGCACACACACACACACACATACTGCACATGCACAACCTCCTTGCATCAGACACCAGAGATGTCAAAGTTAAAATATTTTTAGACGTTAAGACTGGTGTGTTTTCTAAAAAGCTGAAACAATTAGTTGCTTGACAAAGAATAACTGGAAACTACAGTTAAAAAAAAATCACAATTACAAAACAACAATTGTAACTTGAATAGAAAAAAAAGTGAAAAAAAAAATTGGTTACCTTCTTAGAATGACATAATTACATCCATGTTATTACCAGCCTAAACTTGTTATGACTACAATGTACTTAATAATTAATGGTGATTACCCAACAATATATTATAACTTAAAATACATTTACTGGCTCACTACATATCCTGGCCAAAAAAAGTCCCACACTCTAATATTTATTGGGCCACCTGTTGCTTTGATTATGACATGTATTTATCATGGCGTCACTTCAATAACTTTATTCAATGTCACAATATTTGTGCATTTTTAAGACAGCAATGACCTGACCAACTGAGGTAACCCTGGATCATAACAATGCCGGGACTAGGCATGATGGGTAATCACATCACCAGCCTCTTCTCATCGTGATGCGTCCATCACTCTCGAACAGGGTTGATCTGGCCTCATCAGATTACATGACCTTTATCCACCATAGTCCAATCTTAATGATCGCTATTAAACGGATGGTTGTTTAACAAATCAGAAGCTACTCCCTGCATCAGTTTCCAGATTACTTTTGATTAATGCTATCAACATTAATGAATTAACGCAGATTCATCCATCATCATGATGAATCTGACAAACTTTTAATGGAATTAACTCATCTGCAGCACAGAATGACTCTGAACATTTCTGACAATGCATTTCAGGATGGAAAATTGGACTACAAAAAACCCCCAAGACAAAATAGTTGTTTCAAGTTGTTTTGTTGAAACCATTGAAGGTATTTAATAAACACGTCAAGTGCATTTATATTCCCTTCTTTCTTGAGTCTGCTCATGCAAAATTAAAGGTGATTAATATATATTAAAAATGAATATTTAGTTGTGATTAATCAAAATTAATCCACAGCAACCCTGTGATTAATTGGATCAAAAATTTTAATTGTTTGACAGCAAAACTTTTTTGAATTGGCGACGTGTCCAGCTGACTTTTGCCCAATGCATGCCCCATCCACTTTCTAATGAATTAAGTGGTTACAGAAAATAAATCACTGAACTTGGCATTCTATTGGAGAGCCCTTACCTATAAAGTCCAGGTGGGCTCAGCCTTAACCAGGCTGTGTAAAAGTTACTTGAGCAAAAATATGTTATATGCATATTTTCAATGACAGTCACTGTGATGGCACTAAACATGGCATTTAAAAACTTCCCCGTGTGATCATTTAAAATTATTAAGCAACCAAATTATTACAATCATTGTGTTGCCAAAGTAAAATACATGACTAGTGATATGTAAATTTATTTCAATTTCATTCATTCATTTTCTATACCTGCTTTATCCTCACTAGGGTCACATGGAGCCTATCCCAGCTACTTAAGGGTGAA
>JAQQZY010000016.1:3175111-3188125 GCA_030068375.1 Ostorhinchus rueppellii
ATGTCTTTGGATTGTGGGAGGAAACCGGAGTACCCGGAGAAAACCCACGCAGACACAGGGAGAACATGGAAACTCCATACAGAAAGGTCCCACCCGGGAATTGAACACAGGACCTTCTTGCTGTGAGGCACAAGCGCGAACCACTACACCACCGTGTCGCCTATTTCAATTTCTTATTAACTTATTTACTCACAAAAGCTGACCTGTAAATGTGGCCCTGCTGTCTGTCTGACCAAAACAAGTGTTTTTTATGAGGTGTTCTGTGTAAAATACTAGAAAATGAAAAAAGCAGACAAACATCTCCTAATCAAGCCTACTCACCATTTGCTCACTGAACTCACAAATAAAAAAAGACTTTCAGAGACATGTATTTTATAATGTTTATAATGTGTTTTTCTTGTTTGGGCACCAGAGAGAATTCAAATATGTTCTCTAGGTCTTGATGTACTGTATAATTACAGTTTTCTCTTCCCAAGTAATTTTAGCCACCACCTGAGCCACAGTGGTGTGAAATCAAGGTGGAGAGCATACCGATTAAGTAAACTGATCTTCCCAGATACACTAAAAAAAAGTTGTACATACAATATTTCACTGCACCATCTTTGGTTCTGATTACAAGAGACATTCACTGTGGCATCTTTTTTGCTTACATAATGATTATGTAGTGTCACAGCCTCATAATAGCTCATAATATTTTTTCCATTCATAGTGTCATTCATTTTGATTATTGATGATGGAAAATTTGACCACTGGATCAAGTCTTCATCAAATCCCAAATTAGAGTCTGGACTTTATGGAGAGTAATCCATGCATGAAAATGTCTCATGCTCCCTGAACCATTCTGTCACAAGCCTGATGACCCTGATCAATCCTGGCATAGTCCAAACATCATCATCATCATCATCATCATCATCATCTTCATCCGCTTATCTGGAGCAGGGTCACAGGGGCAACAGTCTAAGCAGGGATACCCAGACTTCCCTCTCCCCAGACACTTCCACCAGCTCCTCAGGAGGGACCCCGAGGCATTCCTAGGCCAGCCAAGAGACAGTGTCTCTCCAGCGTGTCCTGGGTCTTCCCCGAGGTCTCCTCCCAACGGGACATGCCCTGAACACCTCCCCAGGGAGGCGTCCGGGAGGCATCCGAAAGAGATGCCCCAGCCACCTCAGCTGGCCCCTCAATTTACAATTTACTCTCATGTAATTCCCAGAATGTTGCTGCCATTTTTTATTTCACTTACACGTTCAACTCATCACAGCTATTGTTATTTTGTCTTACATGAAGTAACACATCATTGTCTTTTTTCCTTTTCCTTAAACAAGAGGGGTAAAACCTAAAACACCTCACTCTCACTGCTCTCCTCATTCATTGAGGACTAGTCCCTCATGTCAGAGAGTCTATTCATACATCCTCAGTAGATTTATGGTTCTTATTTTAGTACACACACACACACACACACACACACACACACACACACACACACAC
The DNA here is from genome assembly GCA_030068375.1 of Ostorhinchus rueppellii. NCBI lineage: Eukaryota > Metazoa > Chordata > Actinopteri > Kurtiformes > Apogonidae > Ostorhinchus > Ostorhinchus rueppellii. The sequence goes on from JAQQZY010000016.1 coordinate 3,176,597, forward strand.
ACACACACACACACACTTGTGCTTGGGTGATTCTTCAGTGTCCTAAACCACATGTGGTCTAACAAAGTAGTATACTGTACTGTACAGTATCTAAGGTAAAAAAAAAAAAAAAAAAGTAAATTATGTAAATTGCAGGTTTGTGTCCAATAACACATCTTACTGTCAGAGCATCCAAAACTAAGCCACTGAGAAACCTTGAGGGAAAACCTGAATAGTTAAGAAAGCACTGTTATTTTTAATCTTTAGAAGGACCATCGATGATTATGTTCAATAAAATGTTCTATTACAGGCCACAGGTGTTAGAACTAAATTAAAGGCAAGAGGTTACTGTAAGAAATGACACCTTTATTTTCAGAGAAATTTATTTGATCTAAATGAAAACTATGAAGAGAAATACAGTATCCATTCTGATATTCAGAAAGAAATCTCATAACCAGGAAATTATTATGGGATTGGTAGGTTATATACAAGGTGATAACTGAGATAATAAACAAAAACAAAGTTATGTAGAAATACATTCAAAGGTGTGTTTGGAGAATTGGCAGATGTGTCTGTACATAATGTGTGTTACAGTGGACAATCAGGTCCATATCCAGGTCCGAACTCACTGACCCTCTTCAACAGTGCTGCTTTCACTGCACTGATCTTCTCATCGAGCTCTGTCAGGCTGCACTCCTGAGGGTAAACCCAACACCAAGATGACCCATCGATCAGGACCAGGTATAGTATAAAATTTTACATTTTTATTATAAAAAGCAAAAGAAATCAAAAATGAACTGACCTGAGCTTGGGATGTCTTTGGTCGTTTGTGCAGGTGACTCTGAAAACAAAAGGAGCACACAAGATCAAGGCAAAGTGAGGTGAAGTTCATCTATACTATCTTTACAAGATGGAGGAAACAGACACAAATACAGGGAATACAAACCATATCTCCAGAAATGTTGGGACATTTTTAAAGAATAAATAAAGCAAAGTAAATAATGCATTATTTAATGCACAAAAGTGAAAAAACAAAGTTCTCTGGGGTTGACACTTAAAGGTGGAGTAGGAGATCTTGGAAAAACAGTTCAAGCAGGCTACATTTTAAAGTACACAATTCAAAATCCCAAACTCCTTTCTTCAGACCACCCCCCCCCCCCGAAGCCACACCTCCACAGTACTGGCACACACAATGCTTGTTCCTGAGGGTTCACGAGTGCTGGACAGCATCTGGGGCCTGGCTCCAACCCCGGCTGATACTCGTGGATCCATGTGTACCTCATTTAGTCTCCTACAACACCCCTGTTTGTCGGCAGGACAGCCCCAATTCATACCTAGCTGGCTAACATTACATTACCATTATTATATAACTAATGTTAGTGACAAAACAGTTTACAAATTTTACATTCTAATATAGTGAATATAGCTGGCCAAGCTCTGGCTCTGTCTTCCTTCCTTGTACAACTGCTCCAAGCTTCTGAGAATGTGTGAATCGTGCCCGAAGTGGGGTACGTGCAGAGGGGGCAGGGAGGAGCAACTAGCAGTTGAGTTTGATAGAAATATCACTATTCAATCATTTCAATGAGCTGGCTAAAATGACTGAATGGTGTTTTTTTCAGTCCTGTCCATTCCACAGGTGACTACATTTTTTTTATTTTTGTGTTAGAGCATTTTACTAATTGGTTTCAATGAGGGTGTAAAGGAGATATTAAGCAATATAGTAAAAAGATGCTCCTGGAAAACATCTACCCTACCTTTAAAGACAGTGAAAACATATTCCCTCATCTATGTTTCAGCTTGAGTTAAGGAAAACAGATCAGGTTGTACGTGTCAAAGAAATAAAAGATCACCCAAACGGTTTTTCAGTGATAGGTGTAAAAGCAGAATCTGTGATGGTCTGGGGCTGCATCAGTGTGCGAGTGTCTGCCCTACATATGTACGAAAGAACCATCAATGTAAAGACAGGGATTGGGATTTTACAGAGACATGAATATGTTTTTTCCATGAAGACTGTGGTTATTTCATCAGGACAACAAGACTCATTCTACACCTGGGGCCTCATGTACAAAGACTTGCGTAGATTTCATACTGAAACCCGGCGGACGCCGAAATCCAGATATGTTTGTACCACAAAAAAATCCAGATGAACAAAACTGTGCGTACACCCGAATCCAAGTACACTTCCTTTGTTCATCCCAGTCAGCGTGGAATTGAGCGCATATGTTGGAGTACCAGACTCCTCCCTCTCCACGCCCACATTTAAATACGCAAATTAGTATAAATGGGGTCTGCAGGTGGGATTCCCTCTGGAATTCTGCTCTCCACGTGATCACATGATGACGTCAAGGTGGACGCGAAGCAGAGGCCAAAAGATCAAGGCGGAAGAGGACGAACTGATCCCGTTCACGGTCACCACTTGTGTGACACTGGTCTGACAGAAGTGACTCAGATCAGCCCCAAGTAAATATATATTTAGTATTTGTGTAAGTCACATGTGTTCATTCTACAGGTCAGATAATAATCTGATCACAGCGGAATCATGTCAGAATATCGAAGTTTAAATAAAAGACTCTGGCTTACGTTTAATTCCTCAGTTTATTATTACCTAATGAGACAGAAGATGGTGAGACACAGTCCCAGTCTGTCACAGACTGTGGGATTCCTCCGGTCCTACCAGCATGGGTCCATGCTCACAGGAGTCACAGGAGAATATAGGAGCACAATCAGCGGCATCAAGGAGCGACTGGACGAACTTATAAATGTTTTTTACGGACATTAATATGACATTAAATGCATTTATCAACCGGTGAATTCAGTGTTCTTGTCCGTTTGTGTGGCTGAAATCACATCCTATTCGGATGGCAGGACTGGCATTGGTGGGTCCAGGGTCTGGTTCTGGTTGGTCTGGTTCTGGTGTTGGATGCGCTGCTGCAGCAGCAGAATTGTGTCAGTGTGTTCATTGTTCATCTGTGTAAATCTGATATGCATTTCACGTTGAAGAATGACCTTTTTCCACATTATTAACTGTTTCCTAGCTTCACCTATAAGTGTCGCCAAAGGTTCTAAAGCACTAGATACGTGCGTATGCCAGCTATGGAGTTGGTGTGAAGCAGTGCACATTTCCACGCTCAGTTCAGTCTTTGTACATCTGGACGTGAACATGGAAAAGGCCGTACACACGGTTTTTGGGCATACGCACCCTTTGTACATGAGGCCCCTGGTCCTGACAGTGAAGTCTTGAATCTTGTAAAAAGCAGGAATGAGCATAAACTCCAGTTGAAAAAGTACAAAAATGAAGTTCAGTTCACAAATTATTGCTATAACAGTGTTATATCGTACAAATGTTTCTGTCCCAACCTTTTTGACAGTGTTGTGTTGAAGGCATCAGGATCTATTTATTTCAATTAATAAAATACAGTGAAGTTGGTTGGTGAAGATTTTGTCCTTACACATTTGTCAGTTAAACAAAGGTCAAAAGAAATTAACATATTAAAGATTTCAGTCCTTAAATTGAATTTTAGAAAATGTATAAATTGTTGCAAAATGGGGTTTATTACAGAACTGTCACAAAAGAAGATTAAGGAAAAACGGGAAAGTTCCATTTCCTTGTGTATCTATCTAAGAATATTTATTGGAATTTTGTCTTTTATGTACAGGCCCCTGAAGTTATTCCACACTTCTTCTCACATTTGATGATGATGATCATCATCATCATCATCATCATCATCATCATCATCATCATCATCATCATCATCATCATCATCATCATCATCATCATAATAATAATAGATTAGATTTTTATACTGCTTTTCAAGTCACCCAAAGTGGTTTACATTATTGATCCATTATTCAATTAACTCTCACATCCCCCCTCTGGTGGTGGCAAACTACATTTGTAGCCACTGCCCTGGGGCAGACTGACGGAAGCGGGGCTGCCATTTTGCGCCTACGGCCCCTCCAACGACCACCGAACATTCATACGCATTCACCCACCAGTGTGAGTGACACTGGAAGCAAGGAGGGTGAAGTGTCTTGCCCAAGGACACAACAGACTGACTTGGAGAGTGCGGGATTCAAACCACCAACCTTTCGGATATTGGACGACCCGCTCTACCACCTGAGCCATAGCCAACCCAACTAAGGTTTAAACTATCCTCTTAGGGACATTTCGCATGCCAGCCTTGTCCAGCTTCACATCTCAACTGAATCCTAGGCTCATGGCTTTTGCTCAGAGTATACATATCAGCTGTGAGACCTATCCAGATCTTATGCAATCAGTTATATTTGTGTCAGGTGAGCTACAAAACAGCAATGGACACACCAGAAAATGTTAAGAAACTACGTGCAACAGAGCAAACATTCAGCTGTCATACTAAAAGGGCTGAATAAAGTAAATACAACATTTATCTGATTATTGTTCATCTTTATACACTTAGAGAAATATATAACATCTTGCTTTCACTTCTTTCACCTGTGATGAATACAAACAATTTTAATGCCACAATCTTATTTGGGACTGTATTGACTCAAATTATAAACTGTGGCTAAATTCAAGAGGTCTGAAAACTTTGTACTGGCACTGTACAGTGGATGGAGGAAAGAAATCATGGGGAAAAAAGGGTAAATCCATAGAGCCTTTGTTTGCATGTTGCTGTATAATTCATTAAGTTGCAGTTTCGTGTAATAATGTTCTTGGTATTGTGGCTCAACTGTGTACAGCTCTTCAGCACACACAAAACTACAGAAATTGGGGGAAAAAAGTGGTACTCCGAACATAAAAGACCCCATCAGTTTATTCAAAGACACTCGACATCTCTTGCTCTGCTCATACAAACATGTAGTGAGTCAAAAGCAGATGGAGAGCAGCGTACTCACAGAAGCAGCATGCTGCGCTGAGAAATACCAGTGAAGAGACATGCAGCATCTCAAGCACACTTACTCAGATAAGTAAACACACGCTGGACAGACTCCTTCAGGATAGAAAATTAGAATCTGTGTGACTCTGCTCAAGTCTTTTGGATTGAATATGAAGTCCAAAAAATTGCCCTACTGCCATTTTCTGAGTCTGCAAAGAACCAAGGTGTGATGTCTGTAAGTCATCATTTCTCAAGTGAGCTGTGTGCAGTGACCAAAGCATGGCATCCTATCAAAGCAAACACTTCATTTCTGATTCAAATCAACTTAAGTTTATGATGAGGGGGAAGCCACAATGAAGTATAAAAGCATTTCATGGAAAACTCCATTAGAATCACCCACTCTCAAGCAAATACATTTCATCTGACATTCTTTTACTTACTGCTAAAACAACATTCAATGGACAATAAACTGAAATGCTTGTGATAGCTGTACCTGCAACTAAACAGATACAGGATTTGTGTTGCCTTAGTTTATATTTTATCAACTTAGGTCATGGACGATCTTGCCAACCAAAATATGACGTTCCTTAACCAAAGCTGATAACTGGTGATACATCCAGGGTGTGACTATTATTAGAGGGAACACATGATTGATTGAAGTCCATTATTTCTCTGGGCTCAAGAGTGAAAGACTGTGGACAAAGCCTGTGGTCAGATGAGTCCACCTTTCATCTAGTTTTCAGGAAAAAGAGACATCATTTTCTGAGTCAAATTTGAAAAATATGACCAATGGCCCTATAGCAACCACCTTGTCAGGCTCTGCTGATAAGATAGAGTCTTAATTCAGGAGATAAAACGCCCAATAGAAATAGGTTGTATTTTCACTGTGGGATAACTCAACAAATAAAATTAAAAGTGCATGTATGACCGTGGTAAATATTAATCATATTAATATCTCTAACCATTTCTATGTTAAAAGCCATTAGAGTATGGCTCATTATAAATATTTCAAAAATTCCAAGAATCTAAAATTTCTCAGAACTGGGGGAAGAAAAAAAAAAAAAAAAAAAAAAATTGTGGACAACCTCCAAAGGATTGCCAACAATGATGCGATGCTGGACACCTTTACAATGCCTTATGGTGAGTTAGAGACACCACTCAGCCTTTTATTTGATGCAGAAACAGAGTCTGTGATTGTCTGGGACTGCATCAGTGTGGGTCGGTATCGCCGATGTGAAGGCCCAGATTGGAATTTTACAGGAATACAGTTGCAATCAGAAATATTCAATCTTCTCACCTCAAAAGTAATTTTAGGGAAGTAGAGGAAAGATAAATGAATGAATTTATTTTGGTTTGCACATCAATCACTGTACTTAGTACAATAATCACAAACATAAAAACCAAAACAGGAATAGGGTACAAGCAAAGTCTTATTTTTTTTGCCTATCCTTTTCACCTTTTCACTGCTTACACTAAATTAAATGTGTACACCATAAACAAGAAAAAAAAAATCTACCATCTCAATTCAATATTCCTAAATATTTTTAAACTTGAGGCTTTTGTTTTGTTTTGCTATTTTAAACTTTGAGTGAATAACTTAAATTCGTCATTAGGTCCATTCCATAATTGCTCACCCACAATCCCAGTCCATCTTGACTTCACATTTGTCCTCACTTTAGTCCATTCACAAATATAAAGATCTCTGAAATTATAATTACTCTCTCTTCAGTCCAAGAAATCACAAATGGTATTTGGGTCAATATTATTTGTATCCTTCATCTTCCATATACCTATTTAGAATAATTTTTTATACCTCTTTAAATATATTTATGTTTGTACTTGGTTTATGGCTTGCTCCACTGTTCCACAAAGTCACCCCACAGCTTGTTATGCACATACTTTTTACTGTTGTTCATACTGTTCTTTTCAAATTTAGGTCTCCCCTTAGATCGTAGCCTCCTCTTTCAGTGAACATTCTACAGATATTTTTTGTCAGTAGATTATTTCTTGCATTGTACATTATCTGCACTGTTTTAAATTGAGCTAAATCCATAAATTTCAATGTATGTGATTTTATAAATAGTGGGTTTGTGCGTTCTCTGTAGCCTGCTTTGTTTATTGTCCTTATTGCTCTTTTCTGTAGTGTGCATATGGGCTGTAGAGTGCTTTTCCCAGACCTCCGCACAATAAGAGAGATATGGCAAAAACAGTGAAGAATATAAAATATGCAATGATTTAGGATCTTGAATGACTTATTTATAATGACAATAAATGACATGAAAAAACTAATTAAACCAAAAAATGTTGATTGACATATACTTGAATTATTTTAACAATAGAAGTTGATTCAACTTTGAAGTTAAAATTAAAAATGTATTTTAACATATGTGCATGTGCAGTATCATCCAACCCCCAGCATTATTAAGGCCCCAGCAAAATACAAAGTAAAAGAGATGTCATTCTCTGTGTGTCAAAGATGAAAATCACCCATCATTATCAGGTGTGGAAGCAGCAAAGTAACCATCAAAGATGGTACAATGTAAAAGAGCCAACGTCTCTTTTACATTGTTTGAAGTTATAAAACCAAAAATAATCCTCCACAAATGGTTCTGGTAAGTGCTGACAAGCTTCTGACACCTCTTGATCAAAATCTCAGCCCACTCTTCAGGGGCAGAAGCCTCAAACTCAGTGATGTTTGATGGCTTCTGTGCTACTGTAGTTTTTAAATCGCACCAAACATTTACAACCAGTTTTAAATCTGATGACTGGGAGGGCCACTCCAGAATGTTCAGGGATCTTATTCTGATGAACCAAGCTTTGGTTCTGGAGCTGTGTTTGGGATCATTGTCTTCCTGGGAAGTCCATTGGTCACCAAGGTTTACTTTAGAATATGGCAGAATATATCTTACTACTTCAAAATGGCCTGGTATTTCTGGGAATCTATGATGGCAGGTAAACAATTAAGATTTCCAGTTCCCGACAGAAGAACAGCACCACATCATCAATGACCCACCTCCATGCTTGACCGTAGGGATGGTATTCTTCTGATTATGAGCCTGGCCTTTTATATATCAGATATACCACTGATCCATATGTCCAAACAGTTCCACTTTGGTTTCAACTTTCCATAGAACTCTCCCAAAACTCTGTAGACTTATCCAAATTCCTCCTGGCATATTCTAGTCAACTTTCAATGTTCCTTGTGGTGCCTGGAGTGTGTTTTGGAGTGCTCCTTTTTCTTATAGTTGCCACTGAAAAACTTGTACCAGAATTCATCAAGTCATCCTGTAGGTGACTTCAGTCAATGAGGGATAGTCATCTTGACTAAGTTGCAAAGGGCCATTGCTGGAGTTTAGAGCTTTCTTCCATGGTCAGGCAAGTTTGCAGCTGTTCCATAAGTTTTAAATCTCTTTATAATGTTCCCAGTGGTGTCTCTTAGGATATTAGATTTTTGGGAAATTTTCTTACACCCAAGGTCCTTCAATTGTAATGACACAGTCTCCTCTCTCACCTTGTGTGGAAACTTCTTTGTCTTTCCCATGATTACAAGTCACCTTGAATATGTTCATTAGCAGGTTTTAAATATGCATCATAGATTAAGCAAATGAAGGATCATTACAGAGTTCCAAAGGCTTAATTATATTTCAACTTAACTGTAGACCATAAAAAATGTCACAAAGCTCTAAAATCAAGAATATTAAATAAGGGTTAAATAAATGTGGTATGGTAGTGTTACACACAAATACTACATCATGCATTTTCTGAGTTGATGTTACGCATCACTCAACTCAAAGGAGTCCTTCAAAGCTGAATCTTGCTCTTAGACAAAACTTTGATAATTCCTTAACATCTGTAGGGATTGAAAATTTCTTTCTTTCTTTGTTTTTTTTAAACTGATTTTTTTATTTGACAAGGATTGTATATTTCTGATTGCAACTGTATGCTACCATCAAGTGTCTTCATTTCAACAGGACAAAACCAGGACTCAGTCTACATAACTTCCAACAAATAGGCTTGTGCACACAGCAAGAATGGACAAACACTGCACTTACAAAGGTTTAACAGTTAATATCCTCAATTTACAAATTAATAAAAAGTGTAATAGAAATGGAAGGTGATGCAAGACTGTGGGAAACAGGACTCTACCGAATATTTTATTGTGTTGCAGGCATCAAAATCTATTTATTTTTACATACAAAATATGTAATATGTTGGGCTATAAAAGTGTTAATCTCTTCCTTGTGCATTTATCACTTAAAGGTTTGAAAGAAACTATAAATGACAGATTGTCATTTTCATTCTATTTTACAAAATCCATAAATATATCCAGTCCAGCAATCTTTTGAATTGGGGGATTGTCAAGACGCGTTATAAGTTTCTTAAATGCTGAGGGGAAAAAAATGAAATCTTTATATCCTTGTGCATGTTTTTTTAAGATCATTTATTGCCAAATTGGGTTTCATGTACAGTGATCCCTCGTTTACCGCGGGAGTTGCGTTCTAAAAATAACCAGCAACATGTGAAATCCACGAAGTACTCAGCTTTATTTTTTACAATTATTACCTCCGCCAAGGAGGTTATGTTTTCATCGGCGTTGGTTTGTCTGTTTGTTAGCAAGATAACTCAAAAAGTTATGGACAGATTTTGATAAAATTTTCAGGATATGTCCACTCTGGGTCAAGGAAGAGATGATTACATTTTGGAGGCGATCCGGATCACTGTCTGGATCCAGGAATTTTTTTAAAGGGATTCTTTATCAATGCGAGAGGGCATGGTGGACCAGAGTTGATTATGAGGTCATTCCGAACCATCTAGTAGAGGAAAGTACAAACACTACCTTAAAAAAAAATAAAAAAAAAATACAAACACTACCTTGGCAGAGGTCTGCGCTCTCCGAGTGCTTTTCTAGTTTTATATGTTTTAAGGCCGTAAAACCCCTCACCACACACTTTCTAGACTTTTCTTAGACAGGCATTAACATTTTCTTTACATTTCTCTCTTGTTTAAACACTCTCAAAGTTCAATTTTAATGGTCAACCTGTGAAGTTGGACACATAATTATTAACAGTGACTCACACGTATTTCACAGGTCCTCTGACCATCCCTCTGTGTGCCGCTGCTCCGCTGTAGCGACTTTTTCCGTCGTGGACAGTTACAACCCTTTTTGCATCCTTGTTAAAACTTATTGCTGCTGTCGTCCTTATGTTATTTTCCTCCTTCTTTATGTAATGAACCAAAGATTCATTTATTCCGTAATGGCGCCTGCAGCCACATAACTTCTACCTTCCTTCAGCATGTCCACAAGTGGTTAGCATCTTACTCTGGCTTTCAGGCGCGACCGCAGGTACCTTTGTCAGTGCAGAACGTTTCATCGACATTCTGTATATGTATTCTGGGAAACATACAGCACTTCAGAGTCACACTGATAGGCTCGAACATTTATGTAAATTTGGCATGCCGAACGCATTCTGTACTGTACAGGAAACACGGCACAGAGGAGATTGATTGACAATGGTCTACAGTCCCTTAGCCAATCAGGACGCAGAACACAATGCGCATTCATACTCCGTTTAAAAAAAAAAAAAAAAAACATGCAAAATTGCACTACAAAAAAAAATCTGCAAAACAGTGAGACCATGAAAGGTGAACCGCAATATAGCAAGGAACCACTGTACTGTAGTTCCAGAAAGTTTTCAGACCATCTCAGTTGTTCCATGCTGTAAGATGCTGTACAGACACAACCTAAACACCAATTGTTTACAGTGAACAGACCGGTCTTTATGATACAACTTTAACAAGCAAGTAAGATTAAAATATAAAGCAGAATACATAGAAAATATTGCTCAAGACATAAATGACTACTTTTTGCAAGAGTAGGTCAGCAATGTGAGAACAAAAAAAACTGCCCAATCTGAGCAGAGTATGAAAATTTAATGTTCACTGCTAAACACCCCCATAAAATAAGTAAGAGTTGGAGAGAGCTACTTTGAATGTGCTATTCTTTCTTTGGTAGCATGGCTCCAATCAGATTTAGCTATTTCAGCAAAAAACATTTCTACAACCAAGTCATCATCTTTCCAGCTACTCACATTTCCACTGGATTTGTAAAAGGACATTTGTGATTCTCTACATTGAGGTATTTTTTTGCGTTAGTGCAAACGAAGTACCTGAAAATGAAAAAATACTTTATGATGGGCAGCTCCTAGCCTCATAGCTGCATCTTGGTTGAGATGATAAAGTAGTTCAACTGTGAAATTGAATCAGAAAATATGACTAAGTTGGTGTTTGAGGTTGGCATTTTTAATCGAGAACTCAGAATTTTATTTCAAGACCCATCAAGACTATAGCTGCAGAGATATCATTATTTTTAGTACTTTTTCTGATTTATTAGGGCCCGAGCACCGAAGGTGCGAAGCCCTATTGTATTCGTGCTGTTTGCTGTTTTTTATTATTATTATTATTTCCTTTTGTCTCCCCATGCATTTGGGCAGTTTTGAGAAGGTTCCTGTGCCTAACTTTTGGGGAAATTTGGCACAGACGTCCGGTAGGTGGGCCAGCAGGTACACAAAAAAGCCCCGCCCCAAACGTGCCCTAGGTACTCGATAACGCCCCCTAATATGAAAAAAAATTAAGCTGGCATACAGTACAAGTTATGGACTAATCCTTCTATGGGGGTGTGTATCATACCAAGACG
>JAQQZY010000016.1:3215704-3225835 GCA_030068375.1 Ostorhinchus rueppellii
ATCAATCATGAACTCACTGATTGGACAGAGTACAACTGAATGACAGGTGCATCCACCGACCTGTGTCATGGCATTGGGCGCGTCTTTACTTTTACCGTCATGCAGATTTTTCGGCTAGCATCAATTTGGTGATGGGCTCAAGTGGCCCACGTCGTAGGTGCCATGGCCCACTTTCAAATAAGAGTGGCCTGCTGCGTTAATTGCACGTTTGGGATGAAAAAAAAAAAATATATATATATATATAATGCGTTAGGCCACCGGGCATTTGCCCGGTATGCCCTGTGGTCAGTACACCGGTGAACCTGCCCGATCCAGCCAAGCTCCAACTTCCTCTAAGTTGGTGTCTTCTTGCAGAGTTCAGGAACCGAGTCTATTTTACGGTTCTGCTCCGTCAGCGTGAAAGTCTGAGCATTGGACACCCTGGCTAATCCGTCGATTTTTACCTCCAACAGCCCAACGCGCACTCGAAAAGCTGTCAGCTCCTTCTTAATCTTGTGGTTCACCAAGATTCCACCAGCTCCAATCAGTGAAAAAAAGAGTACGATAAATCTAAAGATCCAGAAGTGTAGCTCAGGCACCTTAGTGTGTGAATGCGAGTGAGTGATTGTGTGCACGTGGCCAAGGCATGCTACTGTGTGTACAAGCAGAGCAAGCATGTAGAAGCCCAGTGTGTGTAAGAGAGATGTAGCTGAGATGACAGAGACGGCGACCGGGGCAGGTAGTGAGCGATGGCAAGTTGCTGATAACAGTGCAGTTAGTGAATAAAAAGCCCCTGTCTTCGGAAAAACGGTCTCTGTCTTTTGGTGTGTGTTTGTGCCACCGCCGCAACAAGTGTGGAGTCGAGTCTTGGAGTTAGCCCCGAAGGAAACTACTTCAGCGCTGGAGAAGACGGTTCTCCCCTATGTTTCCCAACCACGGTCAGGAAGAGGACAACAGCAATGGTTAACAATATTTTCGGGGGCAAGACTGTGTTTCAATACTGTTATTTTAATCTCTATCACAATTATAATATCCACCCAATATCTTCATTGTTTTTGATATCTTCATGACTTTACATAGAACATAAAGTGAGGGTGCAGAATTTGCAACTGAGGGTGCCTGGCCCCACCTGGCACCCTCGTGACGCCAGGCCCGACATGAATCCTCAGGCCCAACATATCCTTGAGAGAAGAAAAAGAAGAAGAAAGAGGATGGTACGGAACATCTGGGTGCGTGACTGGATTGCGAGGAGACCTCAGCTGGGGCTTTATGGCTTTACAGCTGGATTAGCAACTGTGAAGACCAACCATGCGCGGCTGCTTTTATGCGCGGCAAGCCGCGCTTCCGACGTCGCTGAGCCGCAGTAATCTGTGATTGGGCAGTGCTATGGCAGTGGAGTGTGCGTTTTACGTCCGCGCTCAACATGTGATTGGCAGTTCAACAGACGCGATGAGGCCATGGTTAGCCGTGGTAACTTGCTGCTTTTTTCCCGCGTTCAAACATGTGTGAACCTATTTTTAGCCTTACACATGGCTGGACATGGTTAGCCGTGCTTAGGCAGTGCTTCAGCAGTGGAACAGCCACCGACACCCATACCCCGTACAAAGCACGGCCAAGCCAAAATTGACCAAAAATTACCACTTACGACCATGTCCCCAGATTTTCATAACTTTTTGTACGTGATGTAGACGTGGAGTGCTGTGTGACCGGGGCTTTAGGCCGGGTTCACACAGGACGCGGAAGCGGCACACCTGCAAAATTTGCGCGCGTGCTAGTTCACACTGGATGCTGAACAGCTGTGTGCCAGTCAACAGGTGGTCCGCTCTTGGCTGCTTTTTTGTTGAGGTTAAAATTTTTAGTAGCTGTTGCTCTGAAGGCCCTGCAGTTGTTGCACTTTGCCTTTTCTTTTTCCTTGTTTGGGGGTTTTCTCCTTTAGCCCGTGATAAGGCTTGCACTCTTGGATGTGTTGGGGGGGCGGGGTGGCAGACCCCAGTGTGGGTGTGTTTGGTGTTGTGTGTGTGTGTGTGTGTGTTTCATGTCTTTCACAATCCGACACAAAATGATGACAAATATAGCCTATATTAATACCGTTGATTGATTTTTATATTTGCCATTGACAATGTTTTATTTTGAAATTCTTTACTTTGAAAGGTAGCCGGATTTTCTCTTTTTTTTTTTTTTAACACAGCTTCTTGCACAGTTTACGAGGATTGCTTGCAGCTCGCAAAAAAATAGAGCAGACGCCGAAATGATTGCTCCACGGCACTCGGCTAGTGTGACGCAGGTAGCGTGAACCTCGACATTGGTTAACATGGGCGCTGATTAGAAGCGCTTGCGCTTCGCGGCGCTTCTGTGGCCCAGTGTGAACCCAGCCTAAAAGTTTGATTTTCAATATTTCAGGTGATTACTAATGGATCTTCATGAACTTAGAGACACTGCTTAAGGGTATGGTCTCCTATGACACCACTAAGGTTGATCCAGATCAGATCCAGTTTTCGGATTTTATCGCGATTTTTTTGTTAAACATTGGCACCACCCAGCAAATCATCATGGTTGGGAATACAATTTACAAGAGCCACTACTACTTTAATCAGATTACAAGTATTGTCTCTAAATGACACATTTGATTCAACTGATACATTTGATTCAACAACAGGGCATATGTAAGATTAAAAAAGTACGACTGTTGGATGGGAGTCACAATAACTTGACGCAGGTCTGCGCTCTCCGAGTGCTTTTCTAGTTCCCTCTGTCATAATGTTTAACAGTAGATGTGTTTCTCCAAATGATCTAATATGTGGGCTTTTCTTTGAGGCACCAATCTCTATTGGAATCTTTGTCTTCAGCTGAGCGCAACAGGTATTGTGAGTCACAACTTGCTGTAAAACATGAAATTTAGATTCATTTTCAAAATGAATTGTATACATGTACAAATAATTCTCATAAAACTACAGTATTATCAGTCTATATCACATATCTGAAGCCTAAAATACCCCATTTTACAAAAAGTGTAACTCAGAATATCCAAGAATATGCTAAGTATCTGCAAAATTCAGAATACTGTCCAATTCATGGTCAATGACTGGTATACATTAAGGTCAGCATGGACACATTTAGAGATGGACACATAAAGAATATTCTTCAAACATATGCACACTTTTGAGTTACTATAAGTTTGTAACTTCACTTTACTTTCATGACCGACCATAGCATCTGTGTCTGATATGTCCAATATTTTCTGAAGTTTGAAGTGTCCACAGTTTACAGTCTAACAGAAACAATGGTTGTCGATGCATTTGTAGTGATTTGTAATCTGTGTTGTTATGGGCAGGGCAAAAGAGTTCATACCACATCGTAACTTACTGATCTCTATCTTTAAATCAAACTATATTATATTATATTATATTATATTATATTATATTATATTATATTATATTATATTATATTATATTATATTATATTATATTTGGTGCTTGGCTAAACCTTTGTGCATTTGACATACATGTCTTTATATACTTTAATTATTATGACATTTTACATATACTTTTCTCTCACTCAGTCTCCATGGTCCTGGAAATACACCTTTCTATATTAACCCTCCATCCCTGTACATTCATACACACACGCACATAATCCCATTTCACAACATCAGCCCCTTCCCCCCACCTTCAGCTGACTGCACCTGTCACCTGGGGGCCTCTGCCTACATTCAGGATCAATTTACATAACCTCATTTAGCAGTTCACAAATCAGAGCCATTAAGAGCTACTAACAGGAACCGAGGGTTCTAATTTAGCTTGCCTTTCACAGTGGGAAAATTGTTCAGTTCAGGCCTACAAATAAAGATTCAGGTCTTGGCTTTGATTGTTGATTGTGATGGTAAATGTACAGATGATTAGAACAGATTTCCACCCCTGTATTGATTTCCTGCCAAAACGCAGCAGGCACTGGTCTTGCACTAGGAAACCACTGAAGGATTTGAGTACAGAGGGAGTTTGCAGGAGACATTTAGACACACATATTAAGGAATTTAAGGTTAAAATTGTGCAGTAATTTGGAGAAATGCAATGACTGCTTGCAGAAAATGCTAAATAAAAAGTGATGCTTTTTAAAAATATATTTATCCTCTCTGTCATGTTTGTAAAAAGTGACATTGTAAAATCATATTCTAAGAAATAATTGAGAAATAATAAAAGCAGAGTATTTATTTACTGTATGTTAACACTGCAATTTCTGATTACAATGCACACAAGAGACATACAGTCATTTCAAGGATTTGCTCAAGACTATAATGCTTTTATTTACATTTGTGTGGCAGCGTGACAGTAGCAAAACCAATTCAGAGAGCCTTGAATAGCTGTGAAGTCAAGAGCTGAAAAATTATTTTCAATCTGCATTCAATTTAGCGAAGATGGGGCTCATAGAATAAAGAGGCTGATTCACATTTCCACTTGTTCGCCACTAAACTTGGTGGTACGGCATTGTGAACATGTGCTTTTAGGGGGCATTTTTGGGGGAAGCATGTTTAATTAATCAACAAATCAGTGCTCTTCTTGCCAGTTGTTCCAGACGCATATGTTTGCACTTCAAGCTGTAGGATAAGGAGGATGCTTGGTATGAGATGCATCCAGCCGCCTACAGATTTTGTCTACTGCCATTGCAAAAAAAAAAAGTGATTGCATAACATCAGTCGTCACCAAGCAGATAAGAGGTGCAATAAACAATAGGCCCCATAGAGTTGGCAAGGTTTTGAGGACATACACTGTGGAAGACCCAGACACATGCATTGACTGCATATAAAAGCTTTAGGGGTCAAGTCACACAAAAAATGAAAATGTTTATGAGGCGTTATTCAGTAAGTGCCCCTGTCCAGCTTTCAGTCCAGCTCATTTTTACTCGTTTCACTTGAAGATAATTTATTATAAGTGTGCAGAGCAGGTCTGCGTGGGGGTTGGGATTTAGCAGAATGGTGCTTGAAAATGCTATAGCAACCAACAAGAGGTTGTGGGCCTTTGGTAAAAGCAACTCTGATTGTGTAAAAAAAAAAAAATAAAAGAGAGAGAAGATAAGATAGCATACTGATCATGATGGTAAAACATGGCATTTTAACAGTTAAATAACAGAGCTCAAGTTACTTTTCTTTGCAAATAGACAGTTTATAATAAAGGAGTTTGATTAGTTACTTTTGGATGAAAACACCAGACATTTTATTGTTTATGGTTTAGAATTCCTATTGTTTCTCTGTCCAGTACCTTCATATAAAAGGATGAAACACTCAAATGAATACACCTAAACATGTGAGATTTTAAAGTCCTCTACAACTAACATTTCAGTTTGACTTCACAAGTTGGAAATAACAGGGGAGACTGGGTACAGTTGTAACATGGAGTTAGTCATATAACCCCGATTTGCAGCCATTTGAGATCAAACAGGAGTAATGTAATCATTTCAGTTTTCACCCACTTCCTCCCTGATCCTACATGGCATCTTAAGCCCATAAACAGACATTCTATATTAAAAATAAAAATAATAATAATAATAATTATAATTTTCTGCTCTAACTATTAAATTTGTTCCCCCTATTTTGAATCCACTTCGCTAATACAGCAGCTAAATAAGTTCTGACAGGGTGGAATCTTTAAAAAGCCAGTCCTTTGCATACAACTGAAAATATTTTATTCTCTTTAATAACTTTACACAATGCAAATAAATATCAACACTGACATTAATTTTGTAGGACCTATATATTCTTTACACAGATACATCTCAGTACTGCCATTTACTTACAGTACTGTAAATTACTGAAATTACAATATGGCCAAATTTTCTGAGGGTTGATATGTTACAGCATACTATAATAAGTAAAGTACTCTGGACTACAGTCATGTTCTCTGGTCATAAAGAAATATAACATTTTTATACAGACTCCATTACAAAAAAAAAAGTTGTCCCCTAGTTAGTTGTAATGGTTGTTTTATCATATATCCAGTCCATAGTCATTTTTGCATTCTTGTGTGAACAGAGGTATTTTGTAAAATGAAGTTTATATTGAGAAATTAAAACAGCGGAGTGGGAAAAGTGCTTGTTTGCAATCTGTCGTAGTGTTGACACAACATAAGATTTGTACAACAAATGAATGATTGATATGTGGGGTAAGTTGTAATCAAAGAACACCATGTGTTTCACACAAACTCAAAAGGTTCAGGAAAATCTTGAAAATGTTTGTATCAGTGTCATTTACAATAGACAACTGTGTCTACTTGTAAAAGTTTGAGTGTTGGATATACACCATGCAAGAAGTGAGTGGTACACCCACTCCTGGTCACCCCTATAGCCTATTAGACATTACAGTCAGTACTTTATATTACAACAGACTCTGGTTTTGCCATTTTAACCCTAACAACAGTTTAGCAGATTTGCGGTGGAGAACAGCAACACATAAATCAATTTTTCTCTGAAGATTAACTGTTTAAATGGAAAAAGGGTCTTGGAGCTCAGCCAGTGTCTTGTCCATCACTCATTAAAAAAGGACAAGGGAGGAGACCACTGTTGTTGCTCTGTAGCATGGGCAAATTACTTTTAATGAACATGTAATTAATGGAAATAGACTGAACGGTTTCAAAGCAAACAACGATTCTAATTGATTTGCATTTCCCTTTTTTTGCCTCTCCAATTCCCTTTGTCCACCGTTTCTATTGATTAGGCCTCTATGTGTATCGCTCCGCATGTGTTTTCCTTCATTAAGAGATAACGGGTTCCTGATTACTCCCATCCCAGGGTTTAATGTTGCTTAATGTCTACTTTGTTCCCGTGTCATGTCGGAGGGCAGGGGAGAATAATGAGAGAGTGGGTGGGCCACTGATTGGCCTCCAGTCAGGCAATAGTAGTTTAGGATAGCTGGCTGCAAAGGGATCAGTGGTAGAGGTTAGAAAAGCAAGACCTTTTTTTTCGTAGGTGGCAGTGGTGGTGGAGGGGGCTTGACTGAGACACAGCATGAGGCCTATGTGAGTCTGATTCACTCTCACTTACCCGGCTGTTTTCTGTTAAACTGCCATTTTACTATCAACACCTGACAAGCCTTTTATCAAACTTCCCATCACTTTGACA
Source organism: Ostorhinchus rueppellii (assembly GCA_030068375.1). Classification (NCBI taxonomy): domain Eukaryota; kingdom Metazoa; phylum Chordata; class Actinopteri; order Kurtiformes; family Apogonidae; genus Ostorhinchus; species Ostorhinchus rueppellii. Next base: position 3,222,791 of record JAQQZY010000016.1, read on the forward strand.
TGTAGCTTAGCCCCGGAGGCCTCATGCTAGCTACACAAATGTCCCTCCACCACCACAGGCCTATATTTTGTGGGATTAGGGGACTCTAAGCCCTCTCTGTCGGTTTCTGTTCATTTTAAGCTGCAAATTGACCAAGTAAGGAATCACATAGGCTATATCCTACTGTGCAATTCATCCACCGGAACGGCATACAGTGACAATTGCCCTAAAAAGAGAACTACCGCGTTGCGAGCAGAATTGCATGTTAGCTAATTGTTAATTTAAGCGACTCGCAGTGGCTAATTATGTCGGCACAGCCAAACCATTTGCATGATGGACCAGCCACCTGCCTGAAGCCGCTGCCAGGGCAAACTATATAATTACCGAACAGCAGTGGGGCAATTTTTGACTGTCGCCCCTTTTGTGTCACATGAATTCCTCGTAATGACATATTTCATTAGGAGGCCAAATATCACCCCCCCTCCCCCTCCCCTCCGTCCTCCTCCCGTTTCCCCCTTAAACAAAACAGTACAAGTCTCAACAGGTCGTAATACAGAGGACCTATTTACATCCACCTCCAGCCCTGTTTTTATCACCCTGTAGTTATGTGGGTCTTTACTGTGAGTAAAGTGAACGCAGCCCCATGCCTTGTTTCGGCTCGGCTCATATATAGCCTCGGGTTAAAATGGATGCTGGGCTTTTCTTAAAGTGATTGCAGCCTGAACTCATTAAGCTGTCAAATGTCTAGGCTTTGGGATCTTGATTGCTTATTGTGTGGCAACATTCAAGGAATTCTTTTTTTCCCCCCCTCAGTCCCTCTATTCACTCACATGTTTGCTACCGGGTGGTGGCTGACTGTGGATTCAGGACTATTTCCTCAAGGTTCCCTCTGAGTATATGCAGTGAAGAAGTTTTATTACTAGTTATTTATTTGTTTTAGGAAAAACTCTACCACTTGTAGGGAAGAACAGGAACATTGGTGACATGGCAAGCTTTAGCCACTAGGTTTATGTTCGGAATCAACTGAACTTTATTTAAATTAAGTTAAATATTTACTTAACTTCATGTTTTCAGGCTGGTTTCTAGTCTGTCTGTTGCTAACTCAGATGTTGCACAGTCTGACCAAGATGACCAAAAACAAAAAGCTTTTCATAATAATAATAATTTTTAAATCAATCGAAACTGACTTACCATACTGTAAATGCCAAATCAATACCTTTTCAAGTTTAGATATTGGTCCTGAGCAAGGTGAAAACAACACAAAAGACATAACATGACAAAAGCCATGATATATAGAAAATATTTGTAGTTTAAAATTAATTGGAAAACTTGTATTAAGATGAAAATAACAAAAACATATTTGTTACTTGTTGTTTGTTGCTTGGGGCTATTTTTTGTGGTTAGAACATGAGAAACACTTTTCAAACAGCAAAACATTTCTCCACTTTAGAGGTCACTCCACTGAATGAGAGAAAAAGTTAAATTAAGTAAAAACAATTAAACATTGGAACATTTTCTGAAACCTAAACACAATAAGCCCTAAAGCTTAAATGATGTTTATAACAATAATGGTGTTTAGTACTTAAACACCACTTCAGCATTACTACATTAATACAAGAGCCAACCAAATGACTTAGGTTTAGTGGGGTCAGAAAAGTTACAGACATCTCCTTGTTTAAAAATAAAAACATGCTCTTGATTTTAGTAATTGTAAAGAATACATATATGCACAGATATACACAGCAATTTCTGATAACGAACTGTCATAAATCAAGTGTTGTGCTGCTACATAGATGCACCACACTTACAAATCAGATGCTACAGAAATAAAGAAACATAGACCAAGGGCATCATCGCATTTTTAAAATATGTATATATATATATATATATATATATATATATATATACATATTCCAATCCTGGTAGCTCAGTAAGTTGTAATAAAGGAACACCATGTCTTTTATGGTACAACGGCTTAAAACTGTAGTATGTCGTTGAATGTCTATAAAGTTCTATTATGCACAAACTATGGCAATGATTTTCATGAAACAACTGGAAGTGCAGGCCATGGACCAAGGATGAACCTTTTTTTGGAGCAGATTTGTAAAATGAGGAAAGAAGCTGGATTTTTTTTTCTCCTACATTTGGAAGCACTATGATGTTTGATTGAATGACAGGGCTTTGGGGCCTTGACAGAGGTACTGCACACTGCTCTCAGACTGTCTTGCTTCTTTAGATATTACACACACAACTCAATTTAAAGTCACCATTTTGCCATTTGAAAGGGATTGTCTTGGACTATTCAAGCATTCACTAAGTGGAGATGTTACTGGTGGAGGCCTATAGAGCGGAGCAGTGGGGACCCCGGTCAGTCTGGAGGGTCTGCTGTTAACGGGGTTAGTGATGGCTTGTTGGTTTCTAAAGGACTCCCGCTGGTACTGTACACATACATGGCAACTCAGCTTTATAGGTAGGTCCCATTTAAGTGGCACATTTAATGGCAGTATGTAGGCTAAGAATCTCCATCATTTTGACAATCTTACAGTTACATATTGTCTTATTCATGTTAAACTAAACCCACAAATTCAATGTATTAGATCCTAATTCATTTGTAAGTAACAGTAAAGGCATAAATTAGCATATTTAAGAAATTGCATAAATATTACCAGTATTTTTTGGATGAATATTTAAAAATAATGGTTTTAGCGCAGATATTGGCTTTACTCACTTGTATTTCAACAATACTGAACGAATTGATGTTTGGTTTCAGTTGCTTGTGTAAGCACTGTGAACACATACAGAATGTACTTTTGGAATAAGGACACAGAGCATTCATAAGCATTAAAAGAAGTTGTGTTGGAGTGTTGGATAATAACAAAATTTATTTATTACAATAGATACAGAGATAATGAAGAAAATCATAACTTTAAATAAAGACACATTCATTTTTAGGGGTGAGAGTGACAGCAAAATTGAAAACTTCTGTGAAATTGTTTCTGTCTAACATTTCACTTACCTGCGATCTGCAAATAAAAGTCTTTAAACATTTGTATCAGGCTTGTATTT
>JAQQZY010000016.1:3249602-3269311 GCA_030068375.1 Ostorhinchus rueppellii
CCCCCCCCCCCCCCCCCCCCCCCCCCCCCCCCCCCCCGCCTCCCAGAGAATTTTGAGCGTTACACACTTTATTTCCTGCATTCTAGTTTTACGCATCGATTTGCACTTTGCACTGTATTAGTTCATGGTGAAAAAAACAGGAAAAACATTTCACTTATCATGTGTCAAAATACCACACAACATAACAGGCTATAGGGCTTTAACACTTACTTTCCTCGATTATTTTGTCATACATCCACACACTTCTCTGTCTTATTTTTGCGTAAGTAACCTCTTTAAATGCAAGTAGGCCTTACTTCGTTTAAAAATATCTTTTATCTACTTATGGACTTGTGTGTGCTGAAAACATTCTGCTAAACCTATCACACGTACGTGCGCATTAGGATTATTTTAGGAATATCGAAGATTTACGACACATTTTGGCTAAAACCAATTAAAATAGGCCACCAGTGAAATCCAATCAAAACTCTTCAGTTGTAACCCGTGCACTCTCATTTTCATCCAGCAAATCTAAAATCTAATCTAAATGTCTAAATTTATATGTCGTTCCTTGTGTCATCTCCATAAAATACTCTTGTTACACGTTTCAACAAACCACAACAAACCATCTCGTTACGCACACAGCAAAATGCATGAAGTCGTTGTGACGTGTTTATAGCCCGGGTACACTGCAGTGACATGCAGATGACATGTCCCGGGGATCGGCATAAACCCCATCAGCTGCACCGCCTATATGACAGGGCTCCTAGTTGCGTATTTCACGGCTCCCCGCGGGATAATCTGTGGATTATTTGCAGAGCTGCGTGAACGCTCGCTGTTTCCGTCTACAATACACATCACAACAATTCACATCTTCCTGCCGCCTTACAATTATCTCTAATGAAGCAATATTATTATATACAGTCCAAGGCTAAATATTACTGTTTACAGAAATTGTTTGGATCGGAGCCTCGGCGCGGGCGCACACAGGCCATACTGTATAATCGCTGGCAATTAAAATTAAAGTGTGTTTCTGCGTCCATGGTAAACCTTGCCTATGCCTTCCTTAATTAAGGAATTTCACAAGATATTCCTAATCATCTAAATCAGTACCTTTTCCCTGTTCTGGCACACGACTATTACGGCCAATTAGCGCTAATTAGTCCAAATGTTGCCGCTAATTCCTTAGAATAATGAGGACACTCCGAAGTGGCGCAGACACCGAGCTTTTGTCATTATAAAAGCTTCCGGTGTGGTTGTTTATGATACATGGTATAATGTAAAAAAACAAAACAAAACAAACAAAACAAAAAAACATTTTCAGTAGGGTATAAAGTACTTACCACTTTTCATCAACCGAAAACAAAAGATAGAAATAAGAACTTGAAACTTCATTAAAATATGCGTCCTGGGTGATTCATTTATTTATTCACTTAGAAGAATATGAAGTTTAGGTAAAAAGCTGGGTAAACACCAACTGAAGGCAGTTAATTAGTTAATTAGTTAATACATATTCGGTGGTTTGAAAAAAGTTTGATTGATGACATACACATAATTTATTGGTGTCATGTTAATCAAATCCAGTAAAATAAATAAATAAATACATACATACATAAATAAAAAAAAACATTGAGTAAAATTTAATATTGAAAATTAAAGATAAACGAATATTAATTACGTGATTAACACTCAGGAGTTTCAGTGATTTGATTCTTTACCTCCTTTACATTTTCATACAATATTGTTATTACTCTACACTTGACTGTTATACTATGTTTTCACTCCTATTTCCCTGGATGTTTTCATTCTGAACTGAACTAAATGCGCAGGGGTGATCAGTGCAGACCAAACTGCAGGTCTTTAGACTTGAGTCTATCCACACGAGTTGGTCTCGGTCTAGATGAAACAGTTTCAGTTCATTTACAGTGTGCAAACACTTCTGAGACCAGTTACAGGAAGTCACATCAGGCTATCTTCACCAACAAAAAAGTGGAAATACAGCTGGAAAAAGAATGAACCAAATTCACAATATGTCAACATTTGGACGTATCTAAAATAAATGAATCAATATTAAGTATATGGAAATACAACACATGTACAATAAGAAGGAGGTAAAAGTAGTTTGGTGTGTATGTATACACACTCAAATCCATGCATGCTTGGCTTTTAATATCTAAAAAGTTAAAAGTTGTGTTTTAGCAATTTTTAAAAAAAAACTTTCTTAAAATGAACAAAATTCATATTTATTTTGTTAAATCTAACAACATTTTCCAGAGTGATAATTCTAAAATGATTTGCTGAAATTTGACTCATTAGTAAATTATATTAATAATATTAATATGAATATTAATCAATATCAATAGTAATATTAATTTTACTATATTTAAAATTATAAATGTTTTAGAGCTTTAAATTTCCAAACATTAGGCATAATAATGTTTAAATATTAATACTAGTGGGACTTTATCTTCTTTCTCTTTATTTGTTTCCTCAGAGGTTACTAATCCTGGACCCCACAGGTCTGACTCCATTTGATTCATATGGATCATAGCAGATTTAAACACATTGGAAACTCCAGGATTTGTTCCACACGGTGCCTTTGCAGGTCTGACTGAGACTCACCTTTGAGTAAATACTGGAGCATGACGTCAGCCCAGGCACCCCTGGACCAGCTCAGAGAAGTTGCCATGTTTCACAGCTGTACAGCACAGCAATGCTGGACTTCAGGATTCTGGGCCGCAGTATTATGTGAGGGTGCCCCCTGGTGGAACAAACTTTAATCACTAGAGCAGCTGCACTGTCACATTCACTGTGGGAGGTGAGAGTAGAATTAAACATCATGTTATTCCGCCATCTAGTGGAGGAAGACTCCAGAAAGCCCAACAGACGTTCAACACATGCAGACACTGACAGTAGCCCGTGTCACTAGATTTAATGATTTATACATTTTATCTTGAACTTTGCACGTGTTGGTTTCACTAATTAAAGCTTACAGTTGCACCAAACAATGGGACAGGTATCTAAATGTTAAGTGCATTTTTTGACCTGAAAACTAAATAAATAAAATCTGGAGCCGAATTCTAGGTGATGTGGAGGTTATCAAGTCTGCCAAGTTTACTTAACCCTCAAAGACCTGGAAGTATTTTTATGACAACTTCCAAATGATTTTTTCTTCTACATTTAACTGTTTCTAAGTTATTTATCTCCATTATCATTACATTATCTTCTGTGATATTTTTTTGTTTGTTTTGTATTTTTCAGGAAATAGCAAGTATCTTCCTATATTTCATTTGCTTATCATGTACAGGTTCATAACATCTCAGAGTAAATTCAAAGTTTTTCATATGAAAGCAGAAAAAAATAAAGAAAAGGTGACATTATCTGCAAAATACATCATTAATTGGACATATAAACAGGTGTCTACCACCACACCACCTCATATCTGATGATGACAAAAAGCTGAAAAACTGTGTATTGATGGGATAAGGGGTTAAAAAGGTAATAAACGTTTTAGATCAGTAGATGCTTTTGGTTGTCAGTGGGTGTTTAGGTCTTTAAGAGTTAAAATCAGTTGTCTCTATTTAGTTGTATCAATTGCAAGAGTTTTTGCTTTGTCTTCATTTAATGTACTTCTGCTCTACAGATGATCTTTTTGCATTTCAAAAGAAAAAAAAAGCAGGTTTATTGTATAATGGTGAAAAATCCATGGTCCATTGTACAGATTTATTTATTTTTTTGCAGTCTATGGAGAAATGCAAACTGAGTGTGTGTTATTGGCCAAAAATTAACTGCCCAATGTTGCACATGAAACATATTTTGGTTGATGATTTGTTAAACATATCTTTATTCTGTGTAAAGGCTGTGCATTTTACAGATGGACATACATATGTAAGAAGTGACAATAATGATGGCAAAAAGTTTGCATGTTCAAAAATGCATTTTAACCATTTCCATGTATTCCTTATGTTTTTAGACAAACCCACAGGAAGTCACTAGAGAGAAGCGAAAGAGACACATCTGGTGTGAGTTGCAGAGCCCTGCCTTACACTGATCAAATGTACACATGCAGCTTCAGAAATGAGTGACAGATGTTTGCTTTAGAGAGGTGGCATCAGAGGTGGCAAATGTCCATACTTTCCTGACTGCACTCACTCCAGAGGTACAGGTATGTATGTGAAGAAATATTCTGTTAATTCATGTAATAGATGACTAGAGAGATGTCAAGTCTCTCTCGCTTCTTTCTCTTTTTGGTTTTGTCTTGACTGTCATGTCAAGACAAAACGACCACATCAAGTGGTCATCTTTCCTAGGCCTACATGTTATCTGTCAGGATGCCATGAAGGTGCATGGTGATCCAAATAAAATCCAAAAATGCATCAGAACTAAACCTTGAAGACAAAATACAGATATTTGTGTTAAAATGTAGGGAATGAAAGATTGAATATTCAAAACCCTACTGAAATACAGTCATACAGTGTATTTGCTCTTACTTCCCAGCTCTGGGTGTTCTGTATTTTCAGATTTTAGTCCTGTTGATTTGATTCTTGTTGTTGTGGAAGTAATTTTCAAAGACAAGCCAATCAGCTGTGGGACTGTACGTCAGTAGAAATTTCACATATGTGTCCTTTACTTGAGTTCCAATTGTAGAAAATCCCACTATTGATCTCAAGTCTGTGTGATTCAGCTTGATCAAAAATAAATATTTCTAAATTCATGACATAGTTGTTCAAGTAAAATATAGTTTAAATAAAAGATCAATACATTGTATCATTGCGTTACTCTATGTTCAACAAATAGAAGAATGGATGTTTCAGAAAGACTAGTGTGTTGGATATTTTTCTTATATGATGAGTTTATGTTTGTGAAATGTCAGCATGTCATTGTCACTATTTCAATTTTTTCAATTTTTTCATAGGAGTTTGTAGACTGTGAACTCTGCTTGTGCAATATACACACAATTTCCTGTTTGTCTCAAAATGCAACCATCTTTGGAACTTGGAACTTATTCAGTATTTCATGAGAATACTGTTAACTAACTCTACTAAAAATGATAACAATATCACAGCTTTAGTAAGTACCTTATTTTAAAACTTTCATGGTGTGTGGTGCCCACCTTTTGGCTAGGTCACCCTTGTAAAAGAGATCTCAGTCTCAATGGGATTCTATCTGTGTAAATAAAGGTCTGATAAAAATATATAATTCAGCCAACTTATAAGATACGATAAGTATACGTATCATAAGTATAAAGTAATTCATTTTAGATTTTCCACCCAAAACGTTTAATTAACTAGCACTTTCTCTTATCAGTAAAGGTTTCTGGGGTACCCTGATAGTTCACCTTGTAGCAGGGATCTCATGTGGCATAAAGCCTTACAGCAGTGACATAGGTTCAATGCCCAGTCCATATGCTCTACTGTATGTTATTCTCCATTTTTTCTGTCTCTCTCTACTATGTACAATATTTAACAAAGGCAAAAATGCCCTGAAAATGAATGGAATGTATAAATAAATGTACAAATGTTTATTCACCTAATTCCTTCATAGATGTGTAACACTCCGCACCTGTCATTTAAAAACTACAGCATATTTCAACTGGAAAAATGCACATGGTAAATATGACTGATGTATTGGTCCCACTGGAACATAGTACGGGTCTGGCTCAAGAATTTTAGAAATATTTTTAAGGGTCCTCCAACTTTTGGAAATAATCTGGATATTTTATTTTATTTTATTTATTTATTTACTTAGCACAATTTACATCATTATTGTGTGTTTCTGGTCTTGGTTTGGAGCATAGTAACTTAAGTTTAGGTTTTTTTTGTTGTTGTTGTTTATTTGTTTTTTTTTTTAATCTCTCTTTTTTTGTCATATCAGACCTGGTTATACTCAGTCTAATAACAGAAGACACAATATTACACTGAAACCTTCCAAACAACTGATGATAAAACATGAATCTAAACTCTGGGAGGATGTTCTAAGGTTGAAGGAAGTGACTTCATAACTTAAAGTGTGTTCACAACATAGTGAATAACTCAGTGTGGTGCCTGTTATCTAAAGGGGAGAGGCTCTGTGATCTGTAAATGTCTTGTGTTTGAAGTATATCTATAGGCACTAGATCAGTGGTTCCCTTTTTTGGCTTATGACCTCATTTTAAAATCACAAATTTCTGGTGACCCCAGACATTCAAGAGAGAGTTTTGAGGTTTTTTTGCTAAAAAAAATAATTTCTTTTTGATCATTTAATCGTTTGACACTTAGGCTATATAATGTATATTATTATGGAGGGAGGCAGAAAAGCCAGGGTGAGATTACTGCACAAAGTGAGAATTTTATTTTCCTTTGTCAGGATATGAACAGTCAGTCCAGCTTGTATTTAAATGTAAATTAATACTGAAAAAACAACAACTCAGACTATGAATTATGAAAGAGCTGCAGCATCTTAAACGTCCACAATGAACATTTGAAAGATAAACAGTACCACAGTGCTTCAGCTTCTGCTCCACAGTCTATCATGTCTTTTGTGACTGTCTCTCTCACTGTATATTTTTTCATTTTTATCAATCACTAGAAATTTCAGGCGATGATCCCATTTGAATTCTAGGCAACCCCGCATGGGGTCCTGACTCCAAAGTTGAAAAACATGGCACTAGATGATATCACATCCACTTTAAAACTTTGTGTGTTTCTGCATCATATTTTCATCTCTCAGATTTGTTGGCCATCCACAAACTTCTAACAATTCTGCAAGTACTACTGAAAGTACTGATAACATCCTATTAATAAACATCTTCCTTGTTCTTCACCTGTAGTACATTCTGGTGCACAAAGCTCAGAGCTGCAGTAAAACACTGAACACATTTGCTGTTATTTAGGTACTATTGTATGTTACATAAGCTTAATATCTTAAAGTTAAGTTAAATTAAGCAATTTAATAAGTATGGTTTGATCATTTCAGGCATAGATGTAGACCTCAGGGGGATGCAGCAGATTGGTCGTCCTCGATATTGAGCGCATGTACCTTTGACACCAACAAAAAGCCTGGAATAAGCAGAGGACTTTGATTTTGTGTTACAAGGTTTTTGAACTATAGACCCCTTATGTATCTCCATCCTATGATCAAGATTTAGACTGTTATGTTTAATTATTACATTTGCGATACATTTTAATGCAGAGATGGTTATCAAAGATCCACGCAAAATACAGCCAGAGGACAAATAATTTGCAGCATAATATAGTGATAAGTGGAGTACATATACACTGTAAAAAGTACAACATGAATCAACTTAAAAAATTTTCTTCAATCGGTCACACATAAAAAAAAAAATAGCTGAGTGAACCAAATTAATGACATTGAATATAATTTGATGTAATTTAATTTGGTTCACTCAACTAATTTTTTTACGCGTGACCTATTGAAGATGAATTTTTAAGTTGATTCAGTGTTTTACTTTTTACAGTGTACTTTTTATGTAATTGTATAAAATTTGCTTTTAAAGGACTACCATGGATTAAAACTGTGGATGTAAAGATGTAAAGAAACTGAAGGGCGTTAATGAAATTGTAAAGCTGGAGATTATGAGCAAACATACAAGAAGAAAAAATATACCATAGTGTTTTGGAAAAAAAATATACTGGTTAAGTTTTTGCAACATCTTAAAATTTTCAACTGATATTGCATTTTTTTTAACCCATAAAGACCCAGACATCCATCGTCAACCAAAAGCATCTAACCTGTTCATCCACTAATCCTATTAATACATATAAATAATAATTTGTGTAAAATGCAGTTCGTTATCTTTTCATGGTCATCAGATATGACCCATTTGGATGTTCAGAGGCTCTGTAGTGAACAAGGAAACACCATCATCTTCTACAACATAGCTTCATGGAGTTTGATCAATGACAGTGGATGGACACACTTGTTTTTATGTTCATTTTCTTAATAAGTAATTTTTTTCTTACTATTTTGATATAATGACCTGTGACTTTACACAGATGATTGACTGATTAATGATCAGTCAATTAAATAAAATAGATGATTTTTACTGGAAAAAATGCAAAATTCAGAGGATAATATTACAATAAATGGGGATAATTCACCTAGGCAAAGTTGAATAGAGAGAAAAAGTTATTTGGGAGTTGCCACAAAAGTCACACTGGAACCTTTGGGTTAATGGACAAGGGGAAGTGGTTCCAAGGGCTCAGTTCCCTTTGGGTCTGAGCCTGGATTTGGACACAGTGAAAAGGACTTGGGACTTGGTCAGGGAAGTGACTGTAACATGAGAGTGTAATATCTAAGATGTACTTTGGTCCATTTGAGTTAGTGGTTCGGTAGTCATAGCTTACAACAGAGAAAAGCGGATACATGTTTACTTAAATGGTTTAGTTTTTTGACTGTTTTCTGTAAAAAACTGTTGGTCTGTGTCAAAATAATTACACCTAAATGAACAAACAAATCTACGCATCAAACTCAGGCTACTGAAACAATAAAATATGGAACTGAATATCAGACTAAATTGAAGAATTTTACTTTATTCCTCAAAGTAAATTATTTCAATTGAGAATCATGATGATGTTGATACTGATAATTGCCAAAACATGTCATCGATCACTCTCAGTCTATAAAATGAACAGTAGCAAAAATAAAAACATAGAAAAAAATCATTCTTTAAAAAAAAAATCTTAATAATGTTCTGTGCAGCCGCTCCACAGAACTCCTCCTGTGGCCTACTTTATGTGGATCTTATAACGCTCCTGAAAAGGGGCTCCGGGGCCAGGCCAGTGTGTAAAACTATAGGATGGGCAGGCTAATACAAGTCCATCCTTTTCAAACAATTCTTCTGACCAACTTAAAAAACCAATGGCAACCTCTAAAAGCCTGTCTTTGTCACCCTTAAACCCCAAGATGCTCTAAAACACCATTGTGCAGTTAAACCTCATAAATTTGTCGCAGGGACTGATTAAACATCACGGGAATTGAAACACTAAAGATTTTGTCTAGGTTCCCTTTTGGATGCAGGGACAATGGTCCATTCATGGGGAGACATGCAGACAAAAAGAGCGTTTAAGGGGAGATGCAGTGAGCTGAGGGGTTCGGCCAGTCCCCTCCATATGTGATACAAGGTGGCCCCAGCAAGGGGGACAAAGGGCCAGGTGACAGGGACGATGGGCTGCGGGGTCACAGGATGAGCAAACAACATTATAGGGGGCGTGAAAACAGAAGACCCCCCTCCTCACTAATGAAAACCTGACAAGATTTTAAATAGTGAAACACTTTTTCATCATAAATTGTGAATTCAGAAGCAGGGGGACTTTATGCAGAACTAAAACTATCAAATTTAACTGCAATGCATTGCAAAAAATAACTTTTTCATTCTTTTTTCTAGTTTTGTTTAAATAAAAGCATCATCTTCCATAAAATGCAGCTGAAAAAAAGGATTGACACAGGAGGATGGTAGAATTTTGGCCTCAAAGATCAAGAAATTTTCTTCAAACTTGCAATAAACACACACTAAAACTTGCACCCAGAGCTCTGGCAGAACTCATTCAGCCTAAGATTAACAAATTTAAATGGTATCAAAGTGCAAAGCAAAGACCCATGGGAGAAGACAACCATAGGGTGCCACAGTCAGGAAAGCTGTAATGTTTACTTGGTATTCTCATGCTTAAAAAAAATCCACTCCTTTTCTTCTAAGTGATGTTTGCACAGCTTTTGGCTGCATAATTAGCTTTTAACACCAGAAACCCTCTCAGGGCCAGCCATGACCTGCTACATAATTTTCATTTTTGTCCCCTAAACTTTTTTCCTAAACTAATTTCTGTGTAAATTAGGTTTACAGGAGGAAATTTTAAGAAACAAGAACATTTAAATAAAACAAAAATGGAATCAAGTTTGATAGACTGGAAAGTGAATCTTATAAAATAAGAAATGTTTTATTAATAATTTTGTTCACAAAAAGAAACAATTTAAACAGTTAATTCTCTTGAACAAAGTCTCCTTAAAGACAACAAATAACTTCATTTTCACTGTAAAATTCAGGTGCTGCTGCTACATTATAATAACATCTCTATGACCTAGTGCCTATTGCAGCCTATTTCTGCGTTCAACAAATATTTACACACCTTTGGACAGAACCATTAGACCTGTGAGTTTCAACATGACCTCTTGATATATTGTGATCGTATTTCTTTTTTAATTATTATTTTCTTAACATCAGATGTTTGTCATTTATGCCACTTGTTACTAATAAAATTGGCTTTCTGTTGACATGAATTTAAATAAAGTTCATGTCTGTATAAATTTGTGACGTAAACATGTTTTGTGTAATTCATCTAAATTTTTGGGGTCAAATTTGACAGAAAAGCGTAAATCAAACTGTGACAGCTTTACGAAACACATTTCTGACGAACTCTTCAGACACACCAGTTTAATAATTCTGTCCAAAGATGCCATTTTAAAAGGCTGAAACATACAAATAGTCCATTATATTCGTGGATACTTAAAAATCTACAGGCAACAGTGAGCCCATATGTGAAACACAATATTTTAAAATATTAAAACACAAGAAATATCAAAATAAATTGTGCAAAATAATAACCAATGTAAATGTTTAAGTTGCTCGGAATAAATTGCAGTCATCAACATTCAGAAGTGAGTCTGTGCATTAAACTGAGTGCCCGGTTTAGACATTTTCACCTAAAAGAACCGAATTGAACCGAGTCGCTCCAAAAGTCTCTCCAGGCAAAGGAGTATCTGGAGGCCGCGGGGCCGCTGGGAAAGTGCTGGTACCGAGGAGGGAGGGCCGCCGCTGGGTGCTGGACGGACGTGTACGCCAACGGGAAGGGCACAGCCTGGGACGGAGCTAAACACCCGGCCTTCTCCGTGTCCAGTATGCAGGTGTGGAACGGTTTCCCGTCCCGTACCAGTATCGGGACCACAACCCTGCGCAGCAGCGGAGGCTGAGGTGCTCCAGTGTCCCCTGCGTCCGGCGCGCCTTCCGCCCGGCCTCTCTTCATCTTGTACCGGTGGTTCTGGAACCAGATCTTGACTTGCGTCGGGGTCAAGCTCAGAAGCCGGGCCAGCTGCTCCCGTTCGGGCCCGGACAGGTAGCGCTGCTGGCGGAAGCGCCTCTCCAGCTCCAGGGTCTGGGCTTTGGAGAAAAGGACGCGGCGCTTCTTACTCTTCTTGCTCTTTTCAGGTTCGGAGTCCAGGGACGAGTCATCTGGTTTGGTGGAGTCTGAAGAGGCCTCAAGACCACCTTCATCTGAGGCTGGAAGAGGAGACCTCCAGGTTAGACAGAATATAAGGAAAACAGCCAACACCGGGGTGACATGACGAGCGAGGAGTACATTTTGGGATTTATCTAGAACACCATTTACAAAAAAAATAAATAAATAAATCACCTGAACTTTCTTTCTTTCTTTCTTTCTTTCTTTCTTTCTTTCTTTCTTTCTTTCTTTCTTTCTTTCTTTCTTTCTTTCTTTCCCTTCATGGATTAAATTCTACTTACTCGTCCTATGATATTGTTAAAACGTACTCACACATGCACGGACTCCGGTCACAGTCCATCCAGGAGGTAAAGGGCGAGTTGGAGGAGGAAGAAGTGGAGCAGGAGGAGGAGAAGCCTGGTGAGGACCGCGGCTCAGCCTCCTCTGCATCCCTCTCGGGTAAATCCAGGATGCTCCTGACGGAAAAACTGACCTTGGTTGGCGCAGCAGCCATGTTTCCCACCAATCTATATACGTAAAAGGAGAAAAAACAAACAAACAAACTACCACTCCAGTAAACAAAACTATCCTCAGAGGAGGCAGTAAAGGACGTGGAGTTCCTCTCTCTGTCTGGTTTTTACGCACTGTCCAGACGCCGCCCTGGAAGCCGCTGTGTGAGCACCTCACAGGCTCAGTGTTTACACAAACAGCACTCCAGAAGCCGCAAACACAGACCGCTTCCTTTTATAAAGCCTCTCTCCTCCTCTGGGCACCTGAATGGCTTGTCTCCCAGTGACGGTAGGTGTGGACACCCACAAGAAAAAAAAAAGCCTCAACAATGAGCGAAGGAAACACTCGTCATCATTACAGATTCGTCCCGTATCGTCAAACTGGGAAACAGATAATGGTAATTGTTGGAGCTGAATCACGTCTTGGGTGGCAAGTGACAACAGAGCCCGTCCCGTCATCATCATCATCACCCCTCCTCCTCGTCCTCCTCCTTCTCTCTCTCTCTCTCTCTCTCTCTCTCTCTCTCTCTCTCTCTCTCTCTCTCTCTCTCTCTCTCTCTCTCTCTCTCTCGACGTGTCCAACATTTACATACAAAGTGAGCAATTAGCGGATGGGTGCCTCCAGTTGGTTTTACTAATAAGCCCCATTAGAGGCAGATTTATAGCAGGACCGAGAAGTTAAGACATTTTAAGGATGTGAAAAGAAGATCCCAACATTTCGAACATCCACCCTTAAAAGGACGAATTTTCCCACTTAGATGGAAGCGTGAGATGATATGTCCAAAATAATGTCATGATAGAAAATGTAATTGCAGTCGATACTGATAATTATTACAATCAATATCACATCATAATTGTATATGGTTTTAAAGTACCTGCAAAATTTGAAAAATACATAAAAGACATCAAAACGAATGTAATATACAAACAAGACAAAGTGATATAAAATACATTTGTAAAATTTATTAAAACAACAAAACACTGAAACATTTTACATTAATTGGCAAAGTACACAAAAATTATGTAAAGGATAAGACAAAAACGATATAAATCACATTTTTTTGTCTTTACTATTCTTTAAAGATACAATGACAAAAATAACGCTAAAAAAAACTACGTGAAACACAAAAGAAGCTTCATTGTGGAGTAACATTTAGTGAACAACAAAACACTTTTTGACAATGTAAGCAAGAATCTACATGTAAAAAGACAAAAGCGACATAAAAACAGTTATTTGTGGTTGGGACTTAATCCGTAAGAGACGTAAAGCATAACAAGCCACAAATGACGTAAAACAAGCAAGTAAACAAAATGAAGATGAAAGTAAGGTGAACGAAACGTATCTTAAGTAGACATAAGAGACAGAAGGTAGCCTATTTGCGAAGGTAGTTTGTGGTTTATAACTGCAGATGACAAAAAAAAAACAAAACTCAGATGGTTTTACAAAGTGTGTTTGTCATCACAAAATATACAGAAGTAACGTTGAGTAAAACAATGAAATATTAAAAGGTTTTGTGTTTTATTTGACATCCTGCACAAACATAAACCTGAAAGATTTGAGCATATATAATCATCAAAACACATGATCTTTCTCATTCAAAAGTTGTTGTTTTTTTTGTCCCAAGTCAAAGTTGAAGAAGCTGAACAGTTATTTGAGGTCAGAAAATATACAGATTAGACATGACAAGACAAAGTGATGTAAAACGACAGAAAGAAAGCAAATCACAAGAGGAAAATAACGTAAAAACACATTTAATTATATTTATGTAAAATCATGTTAATATAATTTCATTTGTGAAGTGAACAAAAATTATGTAAAAAGATCAAATATGACATAAAAGAGTTACTTGTTATAAACTATTTGTAAAAGACGTAACAAGACGATAAAAACGTAAAAGACACTTGTTTGTGGTGTAATATTCAGTTTGATGACAAAACATTGAAACATGTTTTATTCAACAATAAACATCTTGAAGACAGAAACCCGTTTTATCAAGATATTTCTCCTGAATCATCCTAATACAAGCCTGATTATATATATATATAATCATTATGGTTGAAATTGTCACGACATAATAAGTATCTTTCATGATATGATGATAGTTATAAAGGTTTTTTAACTTCATTGAGGGATTTCAATGATGATGGAAAAGGTATTTTAGTAAACTACAGATGGAAAGTCAAAAGAATGTAAAGTAAACCTCCATGAACCTGGTTCAGTCGTTACTGGTCACTGCTCACAACTCTTCATCATTTAAGATCATTTGTTAATAATTTCCCATGTTTCTGCAGGGCTCTTGGAGGGAAAACTCTCACTTTAGGCTTCTGGTGGTTTTTTTTTTTTTTTTTTTTTTTAGCTGTACATGGTGGGGGGTTTTTTAGTTTGTGAAGTGATTTGCTGTTGCTCTAGTCACTCCTTGACGCCTACACACTGGTTCTGTCTTGTGTTTTGTCCGCCCAGACACATACAAAACGCATTAAACGCAAAGCCAGCCGTATGTGGGGGCTGGTGTCTTCACCCTGTTTGATATTGATCCATCCACTTCAACGTCGGTGCGTGAGGCTAAGAGGGAGGACGACCAGGACCAGGAGGGGTAGGAGGAGGGGGAGGAGGAGGAGGAGAGAGTGGACATGCCTGCCTCCCCGCGTCGTCCTGGGTGGTCGGACGGAGAGGGAACACAAATACATGCCAACCAGGGGAGGGAGAGGAGGGGGCAACAAAAGAGGAAAATGTAGCCCCGCGTCCGAGACCCGTTGGAAGCATTTGTTCCAGTCAAGATTTTGCATTTGTTCAGTCCCGCAATAATGGCTGATTGACGCCCCGGCACAATGTCCTTTAACTCTCCAGGATAAATCCGAGCTTGTTCCGTGTTGTCATGGTTGTGAATGGAGCTGAATAGGATCTGGCCCACTATCTACCACTACCTACTGCTCCGGGTCCAGGGCCGCCAAGTCTGGAAGCGCACAGCCATATTCCATGTGTGACCAGACACCGATTACATTCCCTTTAGATGGATAGAGTTAGGTCAAATCGATGACCAGTATTATGAAACAAAAATGCCCTCAATCATCTGTCATAAAACATTTTTACGCACGTCAGAAACAAATATAAGACAAACTTGTGGAAAACCCCTCTTGAACTGGTGTTTTTCTGACTGAATCCATCTTCAGACGTTTCGTCTGTTTGCGCGCACTAGGCTCTGAGAGGTGGGCAAACACCAGGGGATTACAGTACAGGCAGCGGGGAGTTTGCAGAGGACACTCGATTGGAGTGCAAAAAACACGTAAAGGCAAAGAAAAAGTCATGTCCACAGAACGGGAATTTCCCCCATCCACAATGACCCTTAATCTATTTAACACCCTGCGCCTGGATTCAGCCGGAGTGGGACCTCCTCTGCGGCTCGCAAGAGCTCTCCACTGCCAAATATTTACTCTGTTGTTCAACTCTCCATCCCAGATCCCACTCCTCAGCCAAAGGGAGTCAGGTTTGTGTGTGTGTGTGTGTGTGTGTGTGTGTGTGTGTGTGTGTGTGTGTGTGTGTGTGTGTGTGTGTGTGTGTGTGATGTTGTTCCATGGTTTTGGACTCAGCAGTTGAAAAACTCAATAACTGCCAGTTTTGACATTTCAGTGACAGGAGCCAGGCATTTTGTACATTAATGAATAGTCTTCACAAGTCAAACCTCACAGGGCAATGCAGTTCAGACCTGGTTTGCATCTGCTAAAATAACATTAATAATATGATTTTATATTATATCTTAATATAAATTTTCCTTGGACATGAGCATGATTATCACAATCACATTTTATATAATTATAATTGCTGTTAGTGAATGGCTTCTCAGTGTCTTCAGGATTTATTTTATTTTACCAAATAAAACACACGTCAGTATTGGGTTGTTTAGCTTAACATCAGTATTCTACCTCTGAGTTTCCATATTCTGGTGTTGAATAAATGCTTTACCACATTTACAGTTACATTTTCATCTTGTTTTTACTCATTTCATCACTTTTTTCTGTTCATGTCATGTTTTCTTCATTTTCATCTTGTTGCATTTACTTTCAAGCCACAAATCAGTGTCTTCAATTTCTTCAACTCTCACTGAAGTCCAAAAATCAACCTTTAAAAATAGAGAAACATACATTTGCCATTCATCATGGTAGTTATTGATCACCTGATGTAAAACTTTTCTCCTAGTGTGGTCCAGGTTTATCTGTCATTGTGAATCACCTGACTGCATTTCTGAAATGTTGCATCCAAATCCTCTAAAGTCACCAGTTCATTTGACAAAACCCCTTACTGTAGTGCTTTATCTTCTTAATTGCTTTATTTGCTCATTTGTAAGCAGAGCAGTGCTGGCCTGGATGTTTAGGTTGTTAGTCCCTGCTGTGGGACAAACTCCAGAAAAGCCTGGATTCTATGTACTTACTCATCCTAATGCAAATGTCTTGTATTCAACGACCAGCACTTCTTTTAAAGCTTTTACATCTAAAGCAATGCTCTCAGGCCTGATGCTGAAACAGCTCCGACAATGATGGTGTGCTTTGGGCTTTTTATTTCAGGGTTTGCAAAGCTATTGAGGAAGACGAAGAGGAAGAGCCTCCAAGGATTTACGTTTAAAGCAATGATCATATCCTTACATGTATTATGTATATGATGCAGACAGAGTAAAGACTTGAACTAGAATACAGGACTTGCTAAGTTAACATATAACTATGATGGTTATTTTGTATCTAATAACTTATTTTATTTCATTTTGAGGTATTGGACAATTAAATTTCCTGTGACAATCACTATAGTTCACCTCATCTCATCTCATCTTGTATAGCACAAATAACATCTCACCTTTTTAACTCTGGTTTTGGGCCATCTCTGTGTGAGATACTGAATTGGGTACAGACCTGATCTTTCGCAAGATGACTTCAGTCTAAATAGTCAAATCAGAAATCATGTTACTTTCAGGGTTTTTTTTTTTTTTTTTGAGATTCATCACAGCTCTGCATTGGAAGGTCACAATAATGTACATGAAATGAATACAACCTTAAACATATATAGCAGTAAAATGGAACATGCACATGAATACAGCAGTATTGAAAAAATCCAAAAACAACATATATTATAACAGTAAATCAGTGATATCGGCTGTTTACTTCAAAGTTAATATTGGTTAATATGGTAAATAGTGGCACATAAAAGTAAGATTTGGAATTAAGCACTTTTATACTTCTGATGTAGGTTTTTTTTTTTACTGTATTTTTTATGAAGGAAATGATCTGAACTTTTATAACACCATTGCTTTTCTATATGTGGTTCAATTCAGGTTGGTGACCAGAAAAATAATATTGGACACATTAAAAAAAAAAATCACTAGATGAGCACACAGCATACAGCATCATGCATTCAATTACATTTGTTAGTGTCACTGCGAGTGTTTTCCTAGCTTCTGTTTTGATAATTGCATTTATTGATTTTTAATAATGGAGTTTATATAGAGAAGTAAAGTCTCACCCCCTTTTACCGTGTCCCATAGGGCCTTATATTCCATGTTTCATCCTGTTTAGATCATGCCATGATATGTGTTTGTTTACTTTGGAAGACAGGAAGATCACAGTTTTTTTTTTTAGAATTGCTGAAGATGTGTCCGCAGCCTTGATTAGGCTGCAGTGATTCTTAACTCTTTTAAAAGTTTTTCATTTATTCTCAAAGACTGTGGTAAAATGTTGACGTAAGAGTTTGGTATCGTGTGAGACATGAGATGCAGTCCACAGAGCTGTTTCATGTAAACACTCCCTTACTTTTATTAGAACAGACTATGCCTTTCTTTACTTGTAAAACTCACTTTTACATTGACAAACACCAAATAACTGATAAGATCTTTTAACCAGGATCGAAAACTTATTCTTCTCTTGTCATTGACTGCTATTTTTTTCCAGAACTGTCTATGGGGATGGGACACAGAGGAAGACCCAGGACTTCCCCTTATAAAAAATAATGAAAGATTTGATATTCCTATTTGTCGTCAGGGACTTCACACAACTTTTTTACTTATTTATTGCATTTTGTTCACATAAATACACAGTACTTAATTTTATAAAATAACAGCTTTGAACAATAAATCAATCTTTAAAAGATTCTGGATCTCAATCTATGTCAATACTAATCTTTTTAGCTACTGTCCTTTACCAAAAACCTCAGAAATTAGACCAGTCTTTCCTCTTGTCCAGGTCTAATGGGGGCTTCAATTGTGTACTGGCAGTTTACAAGTGAACCAAAGAAGAACAAAAAGCCCCTGGATGTTTATCTGATTTCAGTTTAAATTACTGTCCATCATCTAAACAGTCACAATGAGAGTGAGTCACTGTCAGTCCTCTGTGGATGTGTATATGTAGTGAGATGCTTCATCGGCTGCACCTGCTGCTGGTATCCTCTGCCTGCTCCCTGTCCTGTAAATACCATTAGCATTTTTGAGAGGGTGGGGGTGGGGGGATAATTACTTGGCTCCACATCTCTCTCTTTGCAGTAAACTGCAGGTCTTGTGAGGCTGTTTAACCGTGCAGCAGCTGTGTGTTTGCCGCTCATTGAAAGTGGTCACAAAAAGTCAAGTCATGTATTTATGTGGTGCTTTAAAGACACAAAACCAGTGTGGATGGAAGGGATTTTCAGAAAACGACATACAAAAGGAGAAAAGGAGACAGTTGCTGGAACATCAGCATCGCAAATATGACCTGGGAAAAAGCTCTTATATTACCAACTCAAATGGAAGGTTAAACACCTAAAATTATGGTAAGAACTTAAGAGTGGTGAGGAAGTGTCAAACAATGAAAAATCTCCAGAAATAATAAAATACAAAATACAAACTCTATGGCCCCAGTCTTTCTCTATCTCTCTCTTGTGTTCGCTTCTGTTACCCTCTCTCTTTTACCCCAACGGTCATCCTCCAGGAGTCAGGGTCTGCTCGAGGTTTCTGCCTGTTAAAAGGAAGTTTTTCCTCACCACTGTCACCAGTTTGAAGTGTTTGCTCCTGGAGGATCGTGTTGAGTTTCTATAAATTGGCTTCAGAGTCTGGTTTCCACCAGCTCTATTTGTAAAGTGTCATGAAATAACTTTGTTATGATTTGGCGCTATATAAATACATTTGATTTGATTTTGATTTGATTTGATATGGGGTGGGTGGGATTTTATGAATGTCCCAACATTTAGCAACTGCCCAAAACAGAATGCAATAAAAATGAATTCATCATTTTTTAAACAATTTATCCAACAAAAACACTTCGCATTTTAATTCTATTATATACATATTTAGATTTCAGTGCCCACAACACCTAAACGCAGCTGGGGCAGACAAAATAACACTGGAAAGTTGTTAGAATCCATAAATAAAACTGTTCTGTCAGATCCTTAAGTCTTCAGGTTAAATGGTAACAGGTAAGATGTGCGTAATTGGACAAAAAAGGAACATCAACCAGGACTAATCTGCACAAAGATGGGTCCTGACCCTTAATGACAAACTGCATGAGAAAACTGTAACTACTGTAACTTCTAAAACAATATTTCTCAACACGTATAAATCAATGTGGTCTTTTGCCATCTATAGCACATAATAATGTACAGATATTCAGAGAATCTGGGGAAATATCAGTGTGTAAAGACAGAGGATGGAGACGTCTATTAAATGTTATGACCCTCTTCAAGTCAACAACATATGACAAACATTCATGCTACAGTGATGAGTACAGACACATGGGCTCAGGAGGACTTTGGACAACCACTGTTATTTAACACAGTCACCACATCTAGAAATGCAACCAGAAGTACAGGATATCAGTTCTATGCAGAAACACCTCTGTGTTCATCTCAGATGGATGTTCTGTGGTCAGATAAATCCACATTTCAGCTGGTTTTCAAGAAAAACAGATGTCAGCTTCTTCATATCAAAGAAAATAATAATAATAATAATAATAATAATAATAATAATAATAATGATGATGATGATGATGATGATGATGATGATGATGA
>JAQQZY010000016.1:3269411-3280943 GCA_030068375.1 Ostorhinchus rueppellii
TATATATATACACACACACACACACACACACACACACACACAGAGCGAGATAACGTAAATGTCAAGTCATACAACATATAACATATATATAACTGTGGAATATTATATTAATGTAAACGAAAATGTGGGTTGTCCACGACAGGAATAGTTTTGTCCATAACTGAGCATAAAATATTTACTTCTAACATTTTTATTATTATGTTTCAAAAAAAGAAAAAAAAACATGAGCAGAAAATAATGTGAGGCCTGATACAGATTATTGACTCAACGATTTTACTCAGACATTGTATACTTATAGAAACTATATGAAAGTCTTATTTTATTTAATATTATGATGGTAAAAAAAATGTGAGCAAAAATGTAAATGTGCATTTTAAACACAAGGAGGCCCATTGTCACATGAGCTGTTGTTTGTGCGTAAAATGACCAATGGCTGCTCTAAGTGCAAATTGTCATGTCTTATGCAACCTGGCCGAGCTGCTGCTGCTGCTGCATGGGCCCTGATGGATGGTCTTTTTTTCCTATAATCCTAAAGAAAAGAAAAGAAAAAAAAGACTCCTTCTGACTTCTTTCCTCTTTTCTCTTCTGTCTCTCTTTTGCCCCCTCCAGTTAGTGACAGTCCATCCTTTTCCAGCGCCAAACTAGAAGAATGGAGCGCTATAAACAGGACTAATTTCCCACCAGCAAGCTCTTCGCTAGTCAATGGCTTGGATAAACCGCATTTAGAACCTGAAGCAAAATACACACAGGTAAAGAAAAGAAGGACATCGCACATTTTTTGTAACCAAACCAACATCTGCAACAAGAGACGCTATTAAGCTTATTGGAGTCATGAGTATTTTAGAGTATTTTAATAATTACATGGACTGGAAATTTCCCTTTCGCAGCATTAATGCGCTTCCTTCCTTCTGTCCTCTTATTTTTACTTTACAAGTTGCACTGGCAGCACCTTCTGCTTTTATGGTCAGCGTTTTCACGAACCATTATGGTGTAAATTTGCAGTTTGGTATCCTGGCTGTTGAAATTAATAGTCCTTTCGTTTTAACACTCAGAAACTTGAGTTTAGAGACAAAACAAGGTAGAGGGGGGAAATCCTAATATGTGTATGTGAGTGTGAGTGTGTGTGTGTGTTTGGTTCCATGGTGAATTATTCTGGTGTATCTCTACGGTTATGATCTCAGGGCTGTAGTCTACGCAAAGGTCAAGGGCAGCGAGACAATGAATTTGCGTAGAAGAAACGTGGCTCCTCATGTTTCCACATTTTACGTGGTTTCGTGCGTAAAAGGATATAAATGTATATTCATAAAAGTACTTGGAGTCGTATTTTGTTTAAATCTAAACTCGTGCAATAACAGGCCTTTAGTTTCTGGATTATTATGCACCGAGTTGTTAAAGTCGAAGAAATGATGTAAAGTAGTTAAAAAAATGAACTATGGTTATGATTAATATGCTTATTCATGTTTAATTAATTATTTTTACTAAAATTAAAATATTTCTGTCTAATATATAAGGAGTTACAGACATGTTCTCCCCCTAAATGAAATAAAATGCAGTTACAATAGTTTTGATTTTTATTCATCTACGTCTTTCTTTTCCGATTAAAAAAAACAGTCATAATTTTCATTAATTACGCGGTCCTAAAATTATTTTTTCGTTTTGTTCAGACAGCAGAGGGGCTGTAAATGGTGGTAGAGGTCTGCGTGTAGGTAAAGCACCCGTTCGTTCCCTTCTGTTTTTGACCACGCGTGCCATTCACACACAAGATCACACACAAAGCAATTTCATGGCGCATTATTAATGTTGTCTCTTTATCAGACGGAGTTTTCACGGTCGTTACACAGAAAACAGAGCCGACAGTGTGAGATGAGGAGCGGACACACGGGCTGTCAGAGCGCTCATGCAAAAACAGAAGTGAGCCATTACATGCAGAAAATAACAACTCTATAAATTACATTTATTGCATGAAAAACAAAGGATAGCGTAGCAAGTTACTGCTCCCTTTCAAAAGACTAGAGGATTAATCGTGCCTTTGTCCCTGATATTTTTTAGAAGGAGGCAGTCTGGTTATTAGATTTAATGTTTCATGCGTGTACAGTTAGTCTGTGACAGACAGTGAAGGAGACACATGGAACTCACTGATCCTGTTAAATATGATGTATATGAAACGCACAAATTTATGCTCCAAATACGTGCAAATTTCAGCGTAAGTCATGTTCTTCCATACTTTATTGCATTTTCTCCTAGATTCGCCCCCCAAAACTGATTCCACTTCCAAATCCTTTCCCAGTGCGCTTCATGTTGTCAAGGCCTGAATCTCAGACTGTCACTGGAAACCAGGCCAGAGGCTGCACTTCTTCACCTACATGCTCTCCATGGGATGGTCGGGGGCAGACCTTGCACCCATGGAACTCTCTTGTTTGTTTTGTTTCCTCTGAAAATGAGCATCATTAAATCGGGCTGAATGTGAGGAGGGCAGGTCACGGTGTTTGTCACGAACACAACCCCGTTTTTTCCCGCATACGTTTGAAACACGAATAAAATATTGAATTCAGTTCGACTATATTTATTTTATTTTTTAACATTTGAGGCCATTATAATGGTAAATATTTAAAGGTCTTAAAGACTTATTTGCGGTGCAAACAATGAGACAATTGCCGGGCTAAATATATTTGAATCCGTATTTGAATAACCGATACGAACTAGTTTTTTACTTAAATTAACTCTTCTTAATTAAATAGTTTAATACTAATCAGAAACACACCGGCGTGTCAAACAGCTATTATTATAAATGTATTTATTAACACAAGAGGATAAAATGCGCTGATTTAGATTTAACCTTGTGTTGGTGGAGGCCTGTCGCTTCATGAGCTCTTTTTAATTTTTCTTAAAACAGTAGCCTATTGGGCAATTTTAACAGACACGTGTTTCTTAGGTAATGTTCTTCCACAAAATGTTTTAAATAAATTATAAATTTAAAAAAAAAAAAAAAAAAAAAAAAAAAAAAAAGTTTGTAGAGCAGGGCTGCACAAAATGACAGGTCCACTTAAAGTATAAGAGAGCTGCTCCACAGTAAATACTGAGCATTGTGAAGCTTGTAATGTTTTAATGTTGTTGTGTCAGACAGGTGCTGACTCACATGTGTAATTTCTGAAGCTTTGGTAGTGGTGGTGATGTTGTGGACTGTATTTTATATTGAAAGGTGTTTCCTGTTATGTGGCTCAGTCCAGTATATACTTGTATATTTGTATTTTTTTTGTTTTGTTTTGTTTGTTTTTTATGAGTGAATGCTGTAATAACCTTCAGAACATTTAGTTGCACAGAAAAAGATATTTAGTTGCTGCCGCTGAAAGGCCTCAACTGTGTGTGGGTCTTTATATAAAAAAAATGTAGATGTATAATGGAAGCAACGACATTAAGCCCACAAACACCATCATGCACCCACAGACACCCACAGTCACCCAGTACAGACCCACAGACACCCACAAACACCCAAATCCACTTTTTCTTAGCTCTTTTTTACCTTTCTTTTTTTTTTTTTTTTTTTTTTAATGATCACCACAAATGTCCACTTTGGTGTATATCTACTTGAAAAAAAAAATACTCAGTGACTGTGTCAGTCAAGAAAGTCTTTGAAAAATACGGAAAAGAAACAGAAATTGTAGAAATAATTTGCAGTAGTTGCATGTAGACCACCCAGGAACAGAAATTCGGCCTTGCCGTTGAAATGCTTTGGTGAATTCCTCAAGTTAAAGTCCTGTCGCCCTGCCAGAAAAGCAAAGCCCATTCATTCATGCTTTCCCTTCAAACCCTCGGTTCGCCTCATTCTCTATCATATTTCCCCTCTTCCTGCCCTTTCACTCTCAATCTCTCATGACATCTGTTTTGTGGCGCCCCCCAACCACCCTGTCTCCCATTGTCTGGCTTGGTATATCAGCGCCACCAGAAGAAGAAATCCACTTTTGGTATAGAAAAACAAAGTCATCATACATGTACAGATGGCCAATCATGCCTGTATGGTTGCTGTACATGTCTAATGTGTTCCAGGGACATGAGAGTGCATAATTGATACTCAAAATTGGAAAAATGGGTTTTTATGTGGTGGCTGTGATATCCAAGTTAGAATTTAAGTCTGTGCTGTTTATAATTTAACCAACTTCACTTCAGCCTTTAACGTTTTTCCGTAGTTTACCTCAGATTTTTTCCATTATAAGCCAGCTGGTTGAGTGTGTGTGTGTGTGTGTGTGTGTGTGTGTGTTAATACCTGAGTTAAAATGAAATCAGCTAAATCCTCTCTCAAATGATTAGATATTAGACACTGCTGCGATATTGTCTAACAGTTTTAAACCTTGGGTAAGAAAACTTAAAATAATTCTTTCTTGATATTTAAAAGGTTGACATAATCAAAACAGTTTGGCATGAATAAAAAGGTGAGAGTTTAATAATCATCTCATATTGTCCAGCCCCCCCCCCCAAAAAAAAGTATCTTATTTTATTAGAAACTGGATAAACCCTGAAATGAAAATATACTGAACATCAAACTTGCTGAACTCAAATCAATTTGGAACTGAGCTTCATACTAGGGTTAAAACTGTTTCAGTGGGTGTGGTTTTGATCTTAATTCCTTTCAAGAAGCTTAATGTGAATTATCATCTACCACTGCTGCCAATACGTGCAAATACTGAATAACTGATCTGTCTTTAAAAATGACTGCCTCTGTATTTACACACAGAGGTAGATTATCAGCAACCTTTCAGGTGCAGATTTTCACAGCTGGTCTTTTCTTTTCTTTGCAGACGCCGAATGGCTTGCCCACAGTGAACAGCTATGTCACAGCACCCAGCATCCCTCCCTACCACCCTCCCACCCAAGTGTCACCCTACATGGGGTACAGCGCCACCACGTCGGCCTATGTGACCGGACCCACATGGCAGCCGGCCAGTGGCAGTGCTCTATCTCCCCACAGCTGTGACATCGCAGCCCCTTTGGCCTTCAAGAGTATGACTGCCAACCGTGAGGCTATCCACCCAGTCACTGCTTCGGCGCTGTGAATGAGCAAAGTTCAAGAACAGACTGACGAGAGGAAGAAGGAGTGGGGAGAGAGAAAGAAAGGGGAGACATAGAGTCTTTTGCTCCCTGTGGCTTCACGTCACTCTTTTCTCTATGAAGGACTTGGCCCCCAGGACCCATATTTGTGCCATTCTGTACTGTATGCAAACTGGCCCCTCCCCACTTTCCTACCCCGCAAGCTAGTCAGGCTAAAGACACACAGGGAATAAACAGAAACAACCTGTAAATTTTCACTGCATCTTGTCTGAAAGAACTTGCAGGACAAGTGTTCTGAAGAACTGGCTCTGAACTGAATGAGGACATTTTGCCATCCATCAACACAGTTCCTCTCAGATTCTTTACTGCACACTTCACTACAAAATGTCTTGGGGCAAAATGGGGTAATGTATAATTTCACAAATAAGCAATCAAAGAAGAGAGGAAAAACTTTGCATTAGTCTTTCAGGGTGCTTATTATTAATTGCTATAGGTTTTTTAAAAATGTTTGTATGCTTTTTTGTTATGTTTTGATAAAATGAACTGTCTTATGGAGCATTGTTTTCCCACTTCTCGAAAAAAATATGTAGCCTATGCAAGCAAGAGCTCCATTGAGAAGTTATTGTTTATTTATTAGATTAAGGTACGTTGAATGAAGTGCAATTAGCCTTAAAGACAAGAATGGGGATCTCCACGCACATTTTAGACAAAATTGGCATGGGTCTCATGTTGGAGTGTATACCATTAACAATTTAGCTGCACACTTCCAGATGTTGCACAGTGAAATTGAATGTATCTTATTAAATTGTTTGGCTGTTATTGGTCGTCATGAACTGTTTGGGGAAAATACATTTTATTCTTAGAAGATGGTCCCAAAAACACACAGACACCATGGTTAAAAATATGAATTTCCCCGCTTTTTGATGGTGTAGCTTTCTCTGGTAAATCCAGGGTGCTGTAGCCTCGTTTACATGTGCAGGAAACTGATTTTCATAAAGAAATACAGTATGTGTGTGTGCACGTCCGTACAAGGCCTGTATGTGCTGTCGCTGCCACACGTCACGGCTCACTAGGAAAATTAATCAGAAATGCTTTGAGCACTCAGTGTTTGTTAGCACAGTGCTTAAAAAAATCTTCTGGTCCATTAAAATAACAAAGATCAAGTACATGTCCACTCATGTAATTAAACCAGTACGGCCCTTTCTTTATTTACTATAATCATTAATGCCTGGATATTAGCTAAGCAGGAAAATAATGGGTAATTTGGGTAATTCACTTATGTCTGAGTGATATTACCAAAAATGTTATCATTATAGAAATGTTCCTATCAGTTGATTTCAATCATTATCAAGGTAAATGTCAAGTCAGTATTGTGTTCAAGTTTAAAGACTGATCAGAAGTCAATTAAGGACAAACAAGATGGTTATTTGTTGTTTTAAACTATTCTTCATTGGACAAAGAGTTGAGTATTTTACAAATGTAGAGGCAGAACATTCAAAACAATTAGAATGATAAAAAAAAAAATTCTTGTTTTCAGCATCTGAATGTGCGGCAGAAAAAAACATTGAAACATTTTGTGTCTTTAATTTCTTTAGGGATTGAATATGATGCTGTAACAATCACAGGCACTGATCCTCAACACATTTTATAGCAAAATGATGTCCCAGTATGATATAAAATTATATCAAGATGAATAATTTAAAAACTGCTACTACTGCTACTTATAATGATGATGATGACGATGACGATTATTATTATTATTATTAATAATAATAATAATAATAATAATAATAATAAATCACCTAGCCCAAGTGGTCCTAAAAATTGCATACAGTAGAATTTCAATTCATTTCAGCTTAATGTACATATTTTATGGTGAGTATGAAATGATAAAAACATACAATCCATTATTTTGAAAATATACAGCTATCAAATTAATGACCTATCTATTTGAATTTTTTAACATCTGCTCTTTTCATGGAACCCTAATCTGACCCCAAGGATTAGAGTTAGATTTGAGCATCTTTGTTGTAGTTTATGTTGTGTTTCAATCATGTTTTAAATATAGACACTAAAAATGTCCCTTTCAAATTTTAATACATATATGTTGACTTTACACTCCGGTTATAAACCAAATCCTAGCTTTGGGTGAGGGTTTTATGAAAAGAGTGGATGTTATAATGTAAAACAGAGGACCTTTAGATTGAATGCCACATACGTCTATATTAATAGAATGATTTGTTAGCTCTATATTAAAAAAAAACAAAAAAAACTACGTTTTTCACTGTAAAATATGTACATAAAACTGAAATGCACTGACATTCTATGAGATTCCATGAGGAGAGATGAGGATAAAACATTATTCAGAAAACTCAAAATCCTCTTTAAATGCTCATGATGATCAACTCTAAAAAAATAAAATGATCTATCATTTATTCTGCAGTTGGGAGAGGGAAGAAGAACATGCCTGTTGCCTTAAAGTTCCAGACTCGTGTGTTGTGGACTCCCGGGGTGCGGTGGAGTCCGTGTCCATTCAGAGAGAGACACAAATAGTCTTGATGGGCCACGGACTCCAAGGTCATCAGACATCTGACCTAAAAGCGAACCTTCAGCAGCCACAAAAAGGGGCCAAACAGGGCTTGTCGGGGCCAACTCAACATGTTCATTTCAAAAGAATAAGCACACAAACCCGACTGACAAATGACATGTTTGCAAAATGATGCAAAAAATACTTTCAGATTTGTTTCAACGGGGAGGTGGTGGTGGCGGGGGACTGCAGTGTAATAAATTATAATAAGTAAGTCTGGCAAGCTCGGCCTCCAGTGCAAAACCAGACGACTGAGATTTATACAAACTGGGCTCTGGTGTGGACATGAAGTTGCAGATAAATGCCGTGATAAGATTAGGGTTCTTTTACATAAGGCTGTAGAAGGTTCATGAGGTGGTGGAGTTGACTAATGGCCCCTGCGTGTTTCCATCACTCCGGTGTTACAGCATAAACAAGTCCCTCCGTGCGACAGTGTCAACAGTCCTCCACCATGCAGGGCCTGATTTGACTTGGAAAGCACAGTTCCCCGCATCCAGTGGTCACGGACCGTTGCTCTGGGATCGTAGTGTTTCTTTGACCGTACGTGAACCACATCACAGCAACGTGATGATCAGACATTCTCTGTATACCAGCTAGCCAGGCCCTTGCAGCTAACTCCTACCATCTACCATTCATCATGTACAGTAAATGATAGTTACAAACAGCTCCCTGCCGTAAAAGTACAAGAGCGGAATGAAAAAGTCCTCACATGCTGTTTTTTTTTCTTTACCTCAGTCTACATCACACACAACAAGGCTAAACAACTTTTCCTTTCAACTACGCTACATGAACTGAGCTCAGCCTTGTTATTCTCCTCTGACTCACACAACAAAATTAAAATGTGGTCGTCTTAATTGACACCAAAAGAATAGGAACAGTGTGTTTTCTAGACAGGAGGAACAGTTTTCGTGAAGGCCTAATAATCCTTTGTCTTGCACTGTTATAATGTTGGTCAGCCTCATAGAAGCGAGGTCTAAAAGGCGTGTAGCTTTAAAAATAGGGGCAAGACACGTGTTTATAATTAATGATGTTGAGTCTAACTTCAGTGTCATATGGTTATCTTTACTTCTCCGCATGCAATCAGAAACAAGACAGCCATTTCCAGAGTAACACAGAGCAGAGTATGGGTGAATGCAGCGGCCTATGCATGGTCCTGCTCAATGGACAGTTTTTTTTTTTTTTTTTAATAGACATTGACAACAGCCAGAGTATTTTCTTAATGCTTTAAAATAGCAATGTTTGAGCAGACAGGTGAGTAAAACCTCTTAACAGACAAAAAAAAAAAAATCATAAAAAAATCACCACAGGTCTGGTTCTGTGCCTTTGGTATGTATATATGTGCCTCTTGTGTTCAATCAGTGGCATAATTTTCTGTTTTTTTTTCTTTTCTTTTTTTACACGCACTGTGAGTGTTTTGAAAGTACAGCATATTAATCATTAGCTGTGACTGCTTTGAAAAAGACAGGTGGAGTCATGTCAATACAATGAGTGTCAACGTACAGAGGTGCAGAATCTAAATATTTGAGGTTGAGGATGACATACGAAAAAGGTTTCAAAGAAAATGAGAAGGACACATTTTTTTGCGACTGGAGATTTACGATCGACACAGTGGAAAGGGGGAATTTGGGTGGAAGGGCAGCTCTGTTGCTTGGCTACTAGCAATATACATGCGCGGCAGCACATGTTGCAAGCTGTCAATGTCTGAAACAAACATACACATTCAACACTCTATTACAGCAAGGACACGTTAAGCGCTTACAATTCCATCAGTCTGCGAGTTGCAGTTGTTAGTCTATCAACACAGACCCCTGGGCAAAAAACCCCAAAAACAAAACATCAGGAGCCATTCCATTTTGGCAAGAGAGAAACTCCCACATTAATGACGACTGTCAAATGCCAACGTGGCTTAGTATAAGCGACTACCAGATGAGGTTAAGATGAGTCTCTTAAAGTGTAGCTACTACCCCTAAGGCTGTGCAGCAGGTGTGTGTGTGTGTATGTGTTTGCATGTGTGCAAGCATGCATATTTGTGTAAGAGACAGACTGGCAGAGGGACAGAATGTGTGTGGTAACCCCCCCATCCCTGTAGCCACATTTGAATTTGTTGAGCTTGTTGTTTTAGCTTGCACTAAGCTATGTTCACCAAAGGAGAGACAGACAGACAGACAGTCAGGGAAGGAGGCAGGAATGACTGACACTCTGTTGGCTAATACAACTTCAACAGTTGACAGGTTCTCAAACAACAAAGTTGCCTGATGGAGGAAAGATGAGGAGAGTGAGGAAGTAGTAAACTGTAAGGAAGGTGATACGTTTACATATCAACGCTGGGTTCAAACGTTCCTGCAAAAGTCAAGTGTACAGCAACACAAGCCTACAATTAAAGTGCACACTAGTTCATGTACTCAATCAGTGGTGTAAAGTAGTTATGATAAGTCCTAGTGCATGCACAGTATGTCTATGTCAAAGGATATGACCCCCTTGATAAGCCCCTCCCTATAACAGCGACTGGCCAATCGTACATTAGAAACAATAACTATACACGAGGCCTGTCAAGGTTTCAGAACAAGTGATGTGTATATATGGGGCCCATAGATATAAATATTTATATATGTACTATACTTAATGTGACTCAGTGAATAATGTGTGCCATTTACCACAGCATCATTTTAGTTAATGTAATAATTAATTATGATAATGAGAGAATAATGGAAAATAAGAGAATGTTAGCTGTGCTCAGCTAAGTGGACACTAATGATATATAAGATACATTCTTTCGATACTTTACATTTTATTTTGTTCTTATATCACTGATGTAACCTGAAGGGCTGACAGCAGATATTTTTAAATTGCAGAGAGGATTATTTTCTGAGGCCAAAAGGCACAACTCAAGATGAATCTGTAATTATCTCCAGAGTAGGTGAGAGTTTTTGTGGTTTATTAGAGGCCATGGAAACATAAACATTGATATCCTGAGTCTATTTAAATCTGGGAATGCCTGACAACTAAGAGAGAGAAGTCAACAAAAACACTCATCCAAGAAAGTCTAGCTAGCATTAATCAAAATAAATGAAAACTTCATTTTGCCCTGAGGTTAGACACTCGCTAACATTAGCTACTTTAGCACACAGTTAGGATTCTGAAACCATTTTTGGGGTTCCTCTTTTATGCCATATTTAGTCACCTTCAAATGACAGAGAATTACTTATCTAACAGAAAAACTGACTTTGCCAACAATTAATTCACATTTTTGCAGCTGTTGTGTTGTCTCCGTGTACATCTCTCTGCTATTTTGTTAATCTTACTCCACATGTGTAGTATTACCTTTTATGGAATAGCTCTCAGATACTGCCAAAAACCATGCCATGGAGTAGCATGGCATATATGAAAGAATGATTTGGTGCAGTGTCAATTAAATTTAGGGAGTGTACAGAAATTCTGACACATCCTTGACATTGCAGGCTAGCAGATAAGCTTGATCTTGAAAGATTTTATTTTTCCAATCATTGATTCTTTTTTTCTATATACATTTCTTTTTTGTGATATTTTATTAAAGGTTGATACAAGTCTTTAATGTTGCTAATTAAAAAAGTGACCAAACTATCTGGCATTTCATATCAACTAATCACATGTTCAGAGACTCAACACTACTCATTAACGACTAATATCATTACTTGATGTGGCAAAATACACCAAAGGATAATAAATTATTCATTTTATTGAATCATTGTTAGTTTATATAGAATATATCTATATTTTAAAACTGAAAAAAGTTATTTCGTGTGACTGTTATATAGTCTTGTGTTAAATGTTTATCGTGTGAAATCTTATGAGGTTTTATGAAGTTAATTTCTGATGAGGGCCTGTTTACTCACTGGTTCGTGGGGGGGGGGGGGGGGGGGGCG
>JAQQZY010000016.1:3280953-3297599 GCA_030068375.1 Ostorhinchus rueppellii
GTTTACTAACTGGTTCATTGCCCCCCCCCCCCCCCAGCACCCCCAGTAATAAACCCGATAAAAATGATCCAAACACACAGACACAGAAACGAAGCAGAATTTTGTCTTCTTTTATTCTGTTTGTTACCAATACATGCAAGTATCTTACTACAAATGCTAACTGTTTAACTGTTTAACAAGGAACTTGAAGGTTTAAAAAAAGTCAACATTGTTTCTTTTGAATAAAACCATGAAATGTCAATATTTTGTACTTAAGGTACACAAAATACCAACCATGCACAAATATTCATCTAAAAAGGATCTAAATCTTTACAGTTAATGAACATTTGGTACAATTGCTACTGTAAAGTCTGAGATAATGTGTAAAGCTCAGTATTTTATGTGTGATTACAGCGTATATTTGTGATCATACATGTGTGTCAACTATAAAGACATATATTCATTGTTGATGTGTGCACATTCGCACTTGTGCGTCACTCCACTGCATCAGTGGGTGTGCAGCTGACTTCACAAGTTGCTCTTTACTGAGCAGTACATTAAGATATACAAGTGATGTTTGACAGAGGTGCATGAGTCACTGAGTCTAACTGAGTGCTGATTAGTTTGTCTATAACACAAGGCCTGTCTGAACTCAGACTGTGGTATGACATCTGTTGTGCAGCTATGTAATGAATGATAGTAGGTCTAAAGTTTTTTTTTCATATCTTCGTATAGTGATCTCATCAAACACATCTGTAAAATCTCCTCCTATTATATTTATTTGAAATGAAATGTTTTTTGTTGTTAAAATAGACAATGTATGTTGAAAATGCATGTAATTTTTTTCTTCCATGCTTGAGGAATCAATTTAGACATTTTCCTTTAAAAAGCTCCATTTTTTTATTGCTGGATTGGTATTTTGCAGTGTGATGTTGTTTATTTTCGAGGTAAAAAAAAAAAACTAATGAAAAAAACAACAACAAAACATTTTGGTTGACTATGACTGGAGTCACTTCATGACATTGGCTTTAAGGTTTCATCCATAAGGCACTTCTGCAGGTCTTTTTTTCCCTTGTTTTTTTCCCTTTCTTTATCCTTTCATTACCAGTTTCTCTGTAGCCATCCAGATACATATTCATAGACGAGTAACATCACTGCTCCACCTGCAAACAGAAGACCGAGTTACAGTGAGTTCCCCAGTTACCTGAACTACCAATAGGAAGTGAGGTTTTGCATCACATGATCTAAGATGAACCATAATGTAATTCCTGTGACACACTAACTTCACATGGATGAGGCAAAGCAGGAAACACAAGTGGAGTAGAACCTGGTTCTCACTGGCTTTCAGATTTCTATTAACCTTCTATTACTTATCATTTACATGTGTTTACTGAGAAAAAATTGGAAAATGTACATCAGTGAAAGAGCTTTGAAATGCCCCTTTTCCATTTGTGATTCTTCTAAAGTGACTAAACAAGCAGAGGAGTGACAGTGTGTGTGTGTGTGTGTGTGTGTGTGTGTGTATGTATATACATATATATAGAGATGTGTGTGTGTAAAACAGTTTTTTCTTTTTAATTCTTATATTAGTTTAAAGCACATTTATTACCTGGTCCAAGCCTCATTATCTTTGGCACCAGCCCCTTGTAAAGTGCCAGATACCTGCAGAAGAGACAAAAGTCAGAATATATATAGTAAATCATGACAAAATTATTAATACTTACTGTCTAAATGTGACATTACTTCTATTGCAATATTTCTGTTTCCATGTATGGCTATATCAGAGTCTATGTGTTTGGGACAGAGCCAATTAGTAGTTTTATGTAATTCCATGTTATAACTAGGTTATTACATGGAGCTCCAAATTATTTTATTTATTATTTATTTATATTTCTCGGATTTTGATGAAATTTTCAGGATATGTCTTCTCTGGGTCAAGGAAGAGATGATTAAATTTTGGAGGCAATCCGTATCACTGTCTGGATCCAGGAATTTTTTAAAAGAATTCTTTATCAATGTGATAGGGTATGTTGGACCAGAGTTGATTATGAGGTCATTCAGCACCATCTAGAGGAGGAAAGTACAAACACTACCTTAAAAAAAAACACTATCTTGGCAGAGGTCTGGGCTCTCCGAGTGCTTTTCTAGTTAAGATTGGGATTAGCTTTAGGCAAATTGAGCCTTGTGGTTTCTATAAAATGGTAACAATTTATTTGTATAGTGTACCTACTGAATGGTTTAAAGGCTTCAGTTGTTCAGATTCAACAGTTCAGACATTTGCAATGAACTGTCACATATATTCTACATATAATCTGTTGAAAGCCACTGACCTCTTTACTATGTCATGCATGAATTAAGAATGAAATTAGAGATATATGTATTTTGTGCTGTCATGATTATTCAAAATTGTGTTGAATTGAAACATTGGACTAGAGGCTGATTGAGAATTGAAAGGCCAATATAATAAAAAAAAATCCTTTGAAGCTGGAAAAACCTGAAAAAAGATTGACTGTCCAATACCATTCATACCCTTCCCCCCAAAAATTGTGACACTGAGAACATCCGTGTCTGAAATTGTCTTTCATTTACTATAAGCTGCATAACTGTTGACCTGGACATCTATGTCAAAGTCAAGTGGAGTGAATGTTAAACTAACCAGAAAAAAATATAGGTGGGAGAGGTATTTATCTTTTGAGTTGACATTTCCCCTCCAAAACATTATTTTCCATTTAGAAACCTAAAGTTAACTACTGGTTCCAACTTCTGCTGATACTGATCTTATATTATTCTATGTGCTGTATCTATGTTACATATTTTTCATCTATCTCAAACTTGTTCCTAAATGATATCAAATATTGACCAAAGATTATTGACTCTATAGGGGAACAAACAAAATGCAGTGTTACGTATGAGATTAATTCAGTCAGTGTATATATGACTGTATGTTTATTGTCTGCCTGTCTCTCATCTCAGTCAGGTACACAGTCCTGGTCCAACGTCCGGCACTGGTAAGCGACTACCTGCCCTTT
The DNA here is from genome assembly GCA_030068375.1 of Ostorhinchus rueppellii. Lineage (NCBI taxonomy): Eukaryota > Metazoa > Chordata > Actinopteri > Kurtiformes > Apogonidae > Ostorhinchus > Ostorhinchus rueppellii. The sequence continues at coordinate 3,283,962 of JAQQZY010000016.1, forward strand.
AATGCATTCAAGGTGATCAGCGGCTGGCTGCCTGCCTCTACTTCGTGCTCCTTGTCTCACTCCCTGCCCCCGCCACTGATGGCGTTAATAAGGCTCAACCCACTTCCTCCCCTGGCCCTCTGTCTGATTAGATTGACCCGTGGTGCGCCGCGCGGCTCGTTAGGGTCTGCTTAACGACGTCTCCCATAGGGACCACTAATTAGCTGGGACTGTGTTGTGTTAGAGCGGGGTACTGGGATGTGGCGGACGGGGGCACCCTCTACGCACCCCTGCGATGATGGTGTTGCAGTGCCGTTCCTGCAGCAGCCCCCCCAAGGCTCCTGTGTCCACTAACTACAAACAAGTTGCTGGCCCTTGTGTTAGTGGAGCTGCATGGGGGAAAGTGGAAAGCCTAGGGCAATTGCTAACATAACATACATCTTTCCTTGAAGCTTCTATTTAGACCAGTCATTCTCAAAGGCTTGAAAATATGTTAACATTTACTGTACAACTGACAGACTGCAGAATGTATGATCACACACATAGGGAATACAGCCCATAATCTAACGTCACTATTTAGTTTCCATTCGTCGGAAACTCACTGCACACAATCAGATCCTGTTAACTTGTAGCTGCAGCTGGTAAATTTGTCTTGTCTGAAAGCCAGTTTGGAACATAACCAACAACCGACAGTTAAAAGAAAGTGACTTCTTAATTCTTTGAGGCCAGTGTTTCAGATTGAGTCTAGAGGACCCCACCCCCGCACCCCACAATATTTAGCCCTGAAGTCCATACCCTTCTTCCCGGTACACCAGCGCCATGGTCTGGAAGCAGGTGCGATACTTGATTTCACCCGGCACTGGCTGCGGGCCTTGGATGCGGCTCTTGGCAACGTCAAAGGGAATGTTCACACAGGAAGAGATAGTTCCAGACACAAGGCCGATGGTGAACTTCCTCAGGAACTCTAATGTAGGATCCTGGTAGAATTGAGCAGACATGTGAATCCAATAAAATTTCAGTGCAGTGTCAGTCCACTGTATTTCAAGGTTTAAAAAAAAAAAAAAAATCATGACTATGTAAATTTTGCCACTTATGGTGTTTTAAAACTTTAACAAATGATGTCGTGGTAAATAATCTCCTGATGTGCCATTGATGATGAAAATCTATCTGATGTGACTCAGGCATAAGTCAGTTTTACAGACAAAAAAATGTATTTTATTCATGTTCTTTTTAGTAATGCGTGTTCACATTATGCCATTTTATTTTGATCAAAAAGCTGCATGTAACAACAACAAATTAGTGTGTAGAATTTAGTGACATCTAGGGGTGAAACTGCAGATTGCTGTTCCCTCACAGCAACTTAAAGTGGCCACAAAAAAGTTCCTTGTTTGGGATGGTGCCTCTTTTTACTTTGGGCTTTTTAGTTAAGGGGATATGAACTACTGGTCCACACAAACATCAGAGGAGATACTGATATACCTGAGAGCTGGGTAACACCTGCTGTCAAATGTGAAACTGCTTGCTTGGCCCTACTCTATTAATATAGCAGTGCAACATGGTAGACCCTTGTGGATATAAATGACTCATTTTTAGGTAATGAAACACAGCAACTGTCATATTTGTGTGATTATACCCTATGCAGAAGTCCACTGTTGAATGCCACCCACAATAAAACATTAAAATGAAGAAAAGGAAGTGTGTTGTGAGCCACTGTAGAAACATGGTGAGGCAACATGGTGAACTCTGTGGACAGAAACATGTTCTGTTCATCATTCATTCTGTAGTAATAAATTGCTCATTGAAACTTAAAAAAACACAGCCCTTAATTTCAAATGATTATACACTAATGAAAACAAAATTAGAATCATCATGAATATTACATTCCATTTGTGTAATAAGAGTCTCTTATATCCACCTAAATCTAAATATCTAATATAATGTAAATATTTAAATGTTACTACCACCACCACCACCACCACCACCACCAACAACAACAACAACAACAACGGATTAGATTTCTATAGCACTTTTCAAGGCACCCAAAGCACTTTACATTATTTAACCACATATGTGAAAAACAGAGGATAAAAGGTAAATTGAGATAAATTAGTTGCTAAAATAAATCGAGAGATAAAATGTGCAAATTATTTATGCTTCCTCCCAAAAGTGAAGGAGAATATAAAGGGGCTTGTGCATATGATTGCAAAGCTTGCATGAAAGCCCTGATCATTTTATGGTAGCGGGGGGCAGATTACTGCTTCCTGACTGTGATGCCGCATTCTGATTGGCTGAGCAGAAGCACATGTTCTTTGGGGAGCCAAGACAGAGGATTTATAAACAGGGTTCATGCAGGCAGACTGGGGAGGCATATGGGGACAATTTGGGTAATTGGGCTGTGACTCGGCACAGGGGTATTACTGTACCAAAGAAGCCCAGACTCAGAGAGCTCTGACAGCTAATTGGCCAGGATATTTTTACAAATGACAGCAGCCTCTCTGGTCCAGGCATTTCTCAAGCGGCTGGACACCCTGAGAGCCGAGGTAAATCAACAGCTAATCCCACTTTGGCTGTTTTTTTCAAGTGGGATGTGGGGAAGGGGGTAACATACCCGCGGCCTAAGTACACCCATCAACCCACTTCCTAACAGCCTTAAGCAAACATCTCCTCACACATTCACTGTGAATGATGGCAGTGTGCTATCTGTCTCCTCTGTACTATTCAAATGGCGATACGAAACAAGCCTGAGCTCAGGGCGGGCTGAATTTGACTACGGACATGTTTGAGTTGCAAACTCATTGCTCATGTTGCTGAAAGGGGAAAAAAAAAGATCTTTGGGGAAACTATCTTTTGAGCTTGTGAGCTGTCAGAGGCCACAATATTTATCCTTTGCTGCCTGAACAATACCCAGACTTAGCTTCTCACAAACAGGATCATCCCGCCAATAGACATACTGGTGGATCGTTCCCAAAAGAGGCACTCACAATCTCAGAACAGAGCTATTTGAGTCATCCAGCCACATAATTATCATTCAGAGAGGATGACCACTTGGTTTCTCTGTACATCATGCGTCACTGGAAAAATGTTTAATATAGCAGAGCATGGGCTCCCACTGTAACCTTTTCTTGAAAATAGTGCTGTTGTCTGCTTCCAATTAGTTCATTGGAGTTAATCTAATGCTCCAGTTTGTACATGTGGAACTGGCGTATGGTAACGTTTCCATTAAACAAAATTAACTTTTGTTTAGGCCATCGGACTGTGCCGGATGTGTAATCTGAAACTTTGAGGATGTTATGAGGAGTAAATGGACGAGGTATTAGTGGGGCTGATCTTACAAGCTTCTCTCTGATTTTTTGCTTCCTCTTTTGCCATGGCACTCAAGTTAACTAATCATACTGTCAAACACTTGCTACTCCCCACTGGCTAGGTCACTGAGACGCATCATGTTGCCTGGGGATTGGCAAAAAAAATTTAAGAGTAGTGGAAGTTACAAAACTAAAATGCTGTCCCTTGGCTTGTATTTGCATTGTGGGATAAAAACCAAAACAGGACTGGAGATTGGAGTGTGATCATTGACTGGCATGTTTACCGGGCTGGTCGGGATTGCATCCTTGACGTTGAAGTAGAAGCCAAAGTAGATCATGTTGAAAACCCCATGGCGTCCCAGTGTTGATGTTAATCCTTTATTTAAGCCTTTTAATCCAAAACCATCCGTCTTAATGATGTGTCTTGCTTGAGCAAATGAGGAGGGTTGCTGTGTCAGAGAGATTCAATGAAAAATGTCAAAGGCACAAAACCTGGGGCGTCTAAAGTAATGTGTGCTTTAAAGACACTTTAAAGGTTAAGACAATATTCTATTCCAGTTACTTTACCTCTTTGAAAGAATCTCGGTTGGCTTGGAGACTGACTTTCACCACCTCAAATGGGTTGACGACGACAGCCTCAGTCAAGCCTGAACCAAGCCCTGCTACAGCCAGCGCCTGGAGGGGGAGGTGGACATGATTTAGATGATATTATTTGAGGAAAGACAGGTCAGAAAAGACAAATTGAGAAAGAAAATGTGGATGTAGGGGTTTTTTTTAGCAGTTAATTAGAGTAAGCTCAATGAAGCAGGTGAACATATTCAGGCTGAGAAAGAGGGCTTAATATCAAGTTGTAGTTTCGATTTCAGAAACCCGTTCCCCAAGTTTCTTTGTCTCATTTAAAATGGACATTTATGTCTGTCGTGTCTGTCTTTGTTGTTGTTTGACAAATGTTTGAGGCACCTGTGTTTGTTATCATTTGACAAAATGTTTGATGACAGACAGGAAGGAGAAAGTACAAAAAGAAAGAAGTAGGAATGTGAGCGAAGTTGCTTCAGTTAAAGGAGGAAGTCTGAACACAACTGATCTTTTCATGGAAATGAAAACAATGATATTAACTGTAGATAGTTTGTCTTAATATAAGAGGAAACGTGCATTTTGTTCAAATTAGTATATAGTATATTTCTGACAGTGCATGTTTGCATTGGGTTGGATTGTACAGTGGCTATATGAATGTGCGTGTACATTTACGTGCTCAGAGCCAGGCGTAATGGGAACATGTCAAGAATGTGTCTATAGCTCATTACTCTTCCAGCCTCTTTATCCTGCTGTCAGAGCCCCGGGACCCATCCTCTCAGACATGCCTCATGATGTTTATACAACCAGCCAGCCACATTTTAATTCCTTATTTGTATTATTACTGTGTGTGTCCTCATTAATCAGAGTGAAGGCATTCAGCTGTGCCATGCTGAATAGGAGACAGAGCCATTCACAACCAATCTGTAATTCACTCACACTAATGATCTTGTGTGATTACAGCGCTTGATAGGCGGGGGCCTCCGGGGGGGAAATGAGGTTGAAGGCACTTTAGGAAGAGGAGGAGATAAAGAAGGTAAGCAGAGGAGGAGGAGCAAGAGAAGGAGGAGTAGGAGGAGAAGGGCAAAGAGAGCATGATGGATGGGACAGGTAAACATCTCTCAGCCAATCGCTGTAAAAACAAGCCGAGGATACGTGTCATGTTGGGGCGGCCTCAACTCAGAGCTACAGGTAAAAGCCATCCATCACACCTGACACTTGGCTGCCACCTGAATAGGCGGTGTGCGGTGACCGCACCTTAGCAATGCACATCTGTCTTGCTTAGCAGTCTGACTCAACCTAACAGAAACCAGATTAGTCAAGAAGGATGAAAACACTTGTACATTCATGGCCGGTATAGTAGTGTAACCAGTCTCCACGATTAACACGCGCCAAGCAAACATACAGTGCAATTCCTATGTATTAGCATAGTGTTGGATTTCTCATTACCTTGGCTCTAATTCAACAGACCGGATTTCATATGAAACCATGACAGTGAGGTTTAGGTGAAGACTTTCAGCTTTCAATGCATTTATGGCACTCATGTCCTTTACCACAGAGAACCACATTTACTATGACTGGGTTATGAATTTGACATTATTATTCACAAACATTTCATTTTGTTTAAACTAAGTATCTGGAGTGAAAACCCAATTCAACACTGACCGATACTTACAGGTACAGTTTTTAGGAAAGTAAAAATCACATTTCAAGGAAATTGGGGTTATTTTTCTAAGATAAAATAAAACTAGAATCACTTCATTCAATTACACTTTATTCAATTGCAACTTGTAAACAAATGTAGTTTTCAATCCCAACACTCTCATTGAGAACAAACACGTCCGAGTTCTCTGTACCTGAGCTCATTTTCAATGGACTGAAAGATATGAGAATCATGTGGAGAGGTCAAATGGCTCTACATTTCAGCTGGTTTTCAAGAAAAACAAACAAAGGGTTCTATGAGTCGGATATGATAAAGACCATCCAGATTGTGTCCATATATCTGACCTGCATATGTGTGAAGGCACCATTGATGTGAGGACAGAGTTTGTAATTTTACAGAGACATATGCTGCCATAGGTCAATATGTCTTCCTTGAAGTCTGTGATTATTTCATTAGGGTAATGCCAGGCCTCATTCTGCACCAAATCCAACAGCAAAGCTTCACAGCAAGTGGTGAAATCTAAATTTATGAAATGCTATTAAGTGGGTCAGTGAAAACACTGAAAATCTTTTCTTTGTTTCATTTGTACTGTATTTAAAAACCCTCAAGACAAAAATTGTATTGCAGGTATAGTTAACAGAAACAATATTTAATTCCGTTGAAAGCAATAAAACATAATGAAAGTAGACAGGAAACTTTATGTAAATGTATTTAGTTGGTTGAATTGTTCTTGGCATTGTCTTTGTTTTAACGGGCAGTGGGTGTTAACGTTCTTCCTTGTTCTATGTGTGACAGTGTTTATTTTTCAGGAGAGAGTGTACTCAGGTGTTTCTGTGTCTAATACTCACCACACTCTGAGACAAAGGGGTCAGATTCAACAACTTCTTGTACTGCTCAAAGGTGAAAAACTGTGGGGGAAAGATCAGGATGAATGAGCTGTCAGAAAGTCACAGGCTGATAACTACACACATTACAGCCCATACCCACATTAACATGTTTTAAAAAACCCATCAGGAATAAATGGAACTTCAGCTTTACTTGTCAAGAACAAGAAAATTAAGCAGGGTTTTAACTTTAAACCACAACTCTCAGGGAAAGCGAGACATATTCACTGATTTGTTTATCTGAGTACAAGGCCAAATGCCAGCAAAAGCATCTTAATCGGACCTTTAATTTACTTTAATTCTTCACTCCAGAGATTTCTCATCATCGGCTAGCTTTGTTCGCAGTGTGAGCGATTAGTCCATCTTCTCAGTGTGGGAACTTATTTTTAAAGTTCACACATCCCTGTCTCCAACATCTCATTACAGAGCAGCTTCACACAGGGGCATCAAGGGCCCCCTCTGCGTCCCCTTGGCCCTATTATACTGCTAGCTCCAAGCACAAGATGTTCAGCTTTCTTTCCAACATGACTAGAATAAAACATAGGGCTAAGAGAAAAAGCATGCTGTAGATTCTTATAAGTCAATATTTGGTACACAGAATAAACAGGAGTGTTTGAGGAAACAGACATGGCGCATGGTGTCATGTGATTAATCAACATGTGAGGACTGTGTTAGTGTGACTGCAGTTGGGATGTTGGCAATAGAGCAATTCCACTGCAAAGAAACCAGAGAATGAACATGACAGTTCTTCTATCAACTGACAAATGCATCCTTTTCTTACCTTTACTGCTCTCTTTGGTGTCTCTGCCAGAATTGGAGGCAGGATTCCCTTGTAGAAACCAAATATCCTGTAAAGACACACTAAACATTAATACTCTTGATGAGCCATGTAACATTGAAAACTTGCATTTTAGATTATTTTTTTTTATTACATTTAACTTTTAATCCAAGACCGTCTAAAAACTAAATCATGACCAAAGGGACCTGAATGTATTGAGACTAAGATAAAACCTAGATTTTGAGGGGTGGAGAGCAAGGCAAAACTTTAAATTCACATATCTGTTACATCGTGTCATGTGCCAATGTTTATGTTAAGTTTCTTTCAAGGTTTTTAGTTTTGTCTTTTCCTGTTTTATTTTGGTGAAGGTGTTCATCTTCCTGTCTTGGCTACACTCAGTCTTACTTGTCCTTGTCTCCCCTAATTCCCTCATTACCCACACCTGATTGTGATCCTGCTTTCCGTATATATTCTCCTCCTTCCCTTTTTCTGTTGTCAGTGTATCATTCATGTCTCCAGAGTGAAGACTGTCTAGTTCAGGGATTCTCAACCCTGGTCCTTGAGGGCCGCTATCCTGCATGTTTTAGATGTATCCCTCTTCCAACACACCTGATTCAAATGATCTGCCTATCAACAAGCTCTGCAGGAGCCTGATAATGACCGTCGGGTGTGTTGGAAGACTGAAATATCTAAAACATGCAGGATAGCAGCCCTCAAGGACCAGGGTTGAGAACCCCTGGTTTAGTTCATGTTCCCTTGTTCCTTGTTTTACTGCCACAGAACCCGTGGCAGTAAAACCTGTACAGGAAGACTGTCCTTTGCTTGTCGTTTGAGCATTTTACTCCCTCCATTGTTGATCTTGTTTTTGTACTTTGGATTTTTCTTTTGTGCCTGACCAATTAAATACCTTTTTCCTCACTATCCTTGACGTCTTGTGCATTTGGGTACATGCCAGAGTGTCGGGCCCCAACACATTCAGCGTGATAGAAATGTGGCATATGGACACCACCTTAGATATTGATGCAAATAAAGTTGAAAAAATAGAAGAGGCTTGTTTTTCAGAGGGAATTAGAAATGGTGACATGATGCAAAGGAGACACCCAGAGAAGTCACATTTGTAGCTCTCACAGCACTGACTTCTGATAATCCACAACATTGTGTTTTGTTTCAACCCTGACAGATAGAATTATTTATTCTATAGGCTATAGGCTATTGCTTTTTAAGTATCTGATGTATGGAGGAAACTTTGTGTTGCATCTGTATTGACTCATGTAATGTAAATGTCTTTAAGCTGGACATTTTAGGTACTTACAATTTTTTGGAGTGAAGAATAAATTCTTTAAGCAAGTCAGAACTCATCACCCCCATTTATGACTTCCTGCAGAGTCTCTTGAACATTTGATTATGCTATACACACCCAACATACAATACTTCATCAGGCCCCTTCAGTGTAGGTTACAGGACACATTTGTGATGCCATTTCTTATGCTATGTAATGCTTATGCAGTGTCACAATATTGTTGCATGTGGTTGCACCATTGACTTTCACCCAAAGTTGCATTAATTTTGGGCCAATATCTTTGTATTGATGAGAGTCAGACTGCTGTGTAGTCTTCACCAACATCTCAAAGATTCTCAGAGGGATTATGGTCTGGGCTCTGTGGTGGCTAATCCATATGTAAGAAAGGTGTCTCATGCTCCATGAACCACTCTTTCACAAACTTTATGACCTGGATGAATCCTTGAATTAATTGTCCAGTCTTTATGCCATCTATCAAACTGAAGGTTGATTAAAAAATGAGGAACGACTAACTGCATCGGTTAACGATAAAGAACTTGTTGTGCCTGAAACATGTTAATTGCTGCATTAATCATCCAATGAAAGGATCTGCACCACTTCCTCTGATGTTCCAAATAAATGAACTAAAGTTGAGAAAATCCTCTCCATTCTACCCTCTATTCTGTTTTCTGCAGCGTCGCATTCAAGATCACAACCAAGTCACACATAAGATGGTTAATGACAGGCTTTTTTGTGGCTTAAATGGCAGTAAACTGACTTAGTAAATGATGTAAATATAAACAAGTGAAAAACTATCCAGGGATTCATTTTACCTTTGAAATTGAAGAGAATTGTAAACCGGACTGAACCAAATAACTGTCTTTTTTGAGTAGTTTAGTCAAACCAAGACAAACATTACTAATCTTAATTTTCAGTCTAAAAAAAAAAAAAAAAAAAAGTCTAAAATTCCAAAATTTTAATTCAACCATCAAACTGTGCACTGCACCCCTCCTGGTGGTAAAGAACGTGTGTAGGATTTGAAAAGAATCGGGTGAGTAGACTTCAAGAAATCAGTTGGACAAAAATCTAGGATAGACAGATAAACAAAATTTCTGGTATATGTATATAGCTATAGAATAGTAATGTGTGACTTAACTCCAACAAATACATAGTAAATTGTAATGCCAAACTAAGATTTACAGTGCCATAAACATCAACTGAATTGTCAAATGACTTTAAATACATCTTACTTTTCTTATAATGTGATCTACCTGTCAACAAACGCATTCAACTTTCAAACTCTAGACTTTCATTTTCTAACATTTCTTGCAAGACACTTGGTGCACACTGGGATATATTATCTTTAAAACACATAATCTTTATTACGTTTACTCCTGAGTGACTCATGAAATTTTCTTAGTTACGATTCATACTACTTTACACAGGCTGAGCAGAACATGCAAGAATTAATCGAGCCCTTTTTCAGGGAATTTAAACCTGAACCCATCAAAATCTGTGATATTAATGCATATGGACTGTTACAACAGACACAGAACTCAACCTTGAAAAAACAAAGCTTACAACATGAGAACAGCTGCTTCTTTGGCAACAGAAACACCAAGATATATTTTAAAACCACAAACCCTGGTAAACATGTTCCCCAGGAATCTGTGGAGGAAATGATGAGGTTTTATTTCAGTAGCTGACATACTAGATATTTCAAAAGACAGGAGCTGTATAATTTTAGTCAATTTGCTTTACTTCTGCTCAATCACACATTCGGCCATGATTTAAGGTGCCCTTTATGGCCGGAAAAATAATAAAATTAACAGGTGAGTTATGAAGGTAAAAATATCCGCCTACATATAACACAGTTAATTACACTACAATATTACATTTGAGCAATTAATTTAACTTTTTTGTATTATAAAAAGTAAATGGACACGTAGAGGTCCTGGGTTCAATTCCAACCCCAGTTGGTGGGACCTTTCTGTGTGGAGTTTGCATGTTCTCCCCGTGTCTGCGTGGGTTCTCTCCGGGTACTCCAGCTTCCTCTCACCATCCAAAGACATGCACTCATAGGTTAATCAGTTAATCTAAATTGCCCATAGCTGTGAATGTGAGAGCGATTGTTTGTCTATATGTCAGTCCTTCGATGAACTGGCGAAATGTCCAGGGCTCTTAAGTAGCTGAGATAGACTCCAAGCAACCCCCGTGACCCTAGTGAGGACAAAGTGGGTGCAGAATATGAATGAATGAACAAACGCACGAACAAATGAATGAATTGGACACTTAGACTGTTGCTTCTCTTTTGACACACGTTAAAACAAACATCCTTTGAAATTCCATTTAAAGCTTGTGAATGGTGCACTAATTTCTTTTGAAATATTCAGGTTTCTACTAAATATAGTGAATCAAAAACCACAACCCCAAAAATAGCCACATTAGTTTTTAATTTATGCATCAGAAAAGGTGCTTAAAAGCTTTTTCTGCCTCCACTTGTCTCAATGCAAGATCAGATTTTCAACACATAATATAAGTAGATGATAAGAACTATGAGAGGACTTAAAAAAATGTGGAAAAAGGACAGGTGGAAAAAATGGTTTAAGTTATGATGTTTTCAACATATGCTCCATCTAGGTCAATGCCCTTTTGCAAGCGTTGATACCAGCCATTACGTCCATCTGTGTAAAACTGAGGGCCACATGATTTAAACCATGTCAAAGCTATGTTCTTTTTCCACTAACTTTTTGAACCCCCCTTGTGTATCAAAGTTATAAGACAGTTGTTTCATTTGAAGCTGATATCAGACTTGGGCACTTTGGTAAACTGACCATCAGGTGTCACTCTGGGAGGCCTTAACTTGTTTCTATAAGTCAAATCTGAGTCCTCACCATCAAAGTCTGATCCTTAACAGTGTGGGTTTATGCAAGGGTGTCATGGGATTAACAAACATTTCCTAGTCCATTAAAAGAAGAGCAGTTGACGCTCACCAAGCTGGAAAACATTACTAAAGGATTGCTGAAGAGTTTGAACTCCATCAATCACCTGTCGGGCAGATGTGTATAAATGGACAAAGCTCAACACCTCAACAAAGATTACACCAGAGTGGTCCTGTATTAGTACTTTATTTTACCAGGTAAAATCAATTGAGAACAGCTTCTCATTTAATGGGTCAGGGGGTCGCATTTATCACATACGTCTACCATGACATCAGACACTGACGTTTGAACTGATGTTCTGAAGCCAGGACTTGGTGATTTGGATGCCTATGCTGTGTTGAGGTTGGCTTTTTGGAGTCAGAAGTGACCATATGTGGACAAAAGGATGGAGATGGGGGAATTCAAGAACTGATGGGACAGTTAATAGTTAATGCTAGTTTACTGACACCAGAGGCTGGGCTGTGTGTGTGTGTGTGTGTGTGTGTGGGGGGGGGGGGGGGGGACTCAGACTGAGAAGATATGTCTGACAAATGTTGTAATTAATATATTTAAAACTAATTATAAGTAGTAGTGCCTACAGTGATGCTCAAAATAATAGCAGTGTCTTCAAAAAGGTGAGTAAATGTAAAAGTTATTCAAATAAATTGTACTTAAATGACGTTTTTCCAAGTGTCTTGATTTGAAATGGTGTTTGCAATGTCCCCAATGCATTTGGGTTCATTAAATTTGATCATTTTTCACAGAAAGTGAAGAAATGTGATGTCAAAAAAATAGCAGTGTTTACATAGACTGGTGTGTTTGGGGTCACTGTGTTGCTGACACATCCACTTCAAAGACATTTCATCTTCAGCATCTGACAATGTGACCCTCTTCCAGTATCCTGATGCACTCAAACTGATTCATAATCCCTGGTATGCAGAAAATAGGACCAACACAGTAGTACGAAAAACTTCCCCATATCATGATGCTTGCACCACCATGCTAAACCATGTTAACCAATGTCGAGGTTCACATTAGCTGCGTCGTGCCACAAAGCACCACGAAGCCAAGCGCCGTGGAGCAATCCTTTCGGCGTCTGCTCTATTTTTTTAGCGAGCCGCGAGCAATCCTTGTAAACTGTGCAGCAAGCCGGGTTAAAAAAAAAAAAAAAAAAGAGAGAAAATCTGGCTACCTTTGAAAATAAAGCATTTCAAAATAAAACATTGTTAATGTCAAATCTAAAAATCAATCAACGGTAGTAATATAGTCTATATTTGTCATTTGTGTCGGAGTGTGAAAGACATGAAATACACAAACACACACACAGACCCACACTGAGGTCTGGCACCCCCCCCTCCCCCAACACACCCAAGAGTGCAGGCCTTATCACAGGCTACAGGAGAAAACCCCCAAACAAGGAAAAAAGAAAAGGCAAAGCACAACAACTGCAGCACCTTCGGAGCAACAGCCGACCATTGCACAGCCGTTCAGCGTCCAGTGTGAACTGGCACGCGCGTGAATTTCGCAGGCGCGCCGCAAGCTTCCGTGTCCTGTGTGAACCCGGCCTAAGCTCCATTTACTGCAATGTTAATGAAAATGTCAAAGTGATAAAGAATGTAGGATTTCTTCCAGATCATCCTCAAAATTTAATCAGTTCTTCCTTGTGCCAACAGTTCCTGAAAATTTTATCTAAATCCGTCCATAACTTTTTGAGTTATGTTGCTAACAAACAAAGTTGGTAACAAACAGTAAAACATTTACATCACATTTCATATAATTTAGTGGCAGAGATCATTTGCACCAATATGAGAGTTTTATTGTTGTTGCTGCTTTTGTCTTTGTGCGGATGAGCACTACATTGGGCCAGCTGCCCTGCAGGAGCCCGGAGATGGTGTTCAAAAGCATGCCAAAAAGTCACAGATACAGTGAAATTCTGATACAGACAATCACGGAATTAAACAAAAGCCCCAACAGGTGCAGCAGAGAATGAGGAGGGTTGTTTATATCCCTGCAGCTCAGAAACTTAAGATAGACAGTGAGCTGCTGTATGAGCGAATGAAGGCTTAGGGAATGCAAAACAACAATGGCAACCAATCACTGACTGAATAGGGTGGGCTGTAGGCTGCCTACCCATTCACAAATAAGACCCAATAGTAGTGGAGTGAGTTATATTTACCTCCGCCAAGGAGGTTATGTTTTTGCCAGCGTTTATCTGTTTTTTTGTCTGTCTGTCTGTGTACAAAATAACTCAAAAAGTTA
>JAQQZY010000016.1:3302723-3317022 GCA_030068375.1 Ostorhinchus rueppellii
TCTGGCTACTCATGCTGTTCATCTTGTAGCCAAGCATCTCTAGGATGACTGTTGCCGTTGCATACATCAGCTGGTTGATCTCAGTGATAGTAGTGGTAGGGATAGTTAGCAGTGCGCTGTTCAAGACCTCCAGTAGAGACTGGTCTGGTACTTTGTTGTTTAGCCTCGGCAAGCAGGAGGCAGTTGATTTTCCCCAGGAGTTCATGATTCTCCCTCTGAGGTCAGCAGCCCTTGTTTTCAGCCTGTCTATCTTTGGGGCTTGGTACCCAATCTCAGTTCTTGGGAGTGATGGTGCAACCACCCCCAAGCTGACTGTGGAGGTACACCGCTGTACCTCATCAATCTCAAGCTGTGATAGCAACTTCCTATTGGGGATGTTCGAACACTGAACTAAGAGCTGTTTCTTAGTCAGTGAGGATGTGGGGTTTCGAAGCAACTATTTCTCTCACATCCTCTGCATGTACCCTCTCTCACTGGGTTACTTCCGCAGTAACACTCCATTAGTACCATTTTTTCTGCCCTGGTCCACGAGTGTCTTGTTCCAGTAGCCAACTTGACATCAGGTTGTCCTAGTTCCCCAACACCTGACGCCTGTACCTCAGAATGAGGTACAGGCATTTAGCGTGAAGGGCCTTGCCCAAGGAGTGTGTATATATATCACACAGCACAGAAAACCAGTATATTATGCTATCTGGTGCATCAACCAACACTAAAGGGGAAAGTGTTATGACTAAATTCCTGATGCATTTTCACTGATGGTGTGCAATTACTGAATGTAGTTGATTTGATAAGGAAGTACATACATGCTAAACATCACGTCATTAAACAATTTAAAAACTATGAAAATGAAGACTGGTGAGGCCGAGAGTTAACGGATTACTTTTTTTTTAACATGTATGGGGCAATTACACAGTTCATATCTATGTTGCTTTTCGGTAATGGACAAAGTTTGAAGCAGTGCATATTGATAGTGAACACAGCTCTGTGGACAGAGAAGACAAGGTGGTGTGAGCAACTGTATCCTGTGAACGACGGCTCCAGCTCTATTGTGACGGCTCCAGCTCTGTTGTGACAACACTCCTTACAAATCAACAGAGACGATCTTGGTTGATTGGATCCAAGTGTAAATATTTTTGCTGCTGGCACATACTTCTATTGAACAATACTTGAGAAGGACAAGTCATTAAAGGGACACTGAATACACAGCAGCAAACCACAGCTAATTAACAAAACACCTGAGATGTCATCAGGTGACAGGACAAACTGATAACACCTGACATACATGATGCACAAGGTCTGCGTTATTGTTCCAGCCAATAATGAAGATTATAGCTCAGGAAAATTCCCTTTAGAAGCCAAAAATTAATCCCTCATATCGTTTGTGTAAACAAGTTATTTTAGTCAGACGGAAGGCCCTACCCTATGCTCTCTTTTACCATGCAAATGGCGGCCACAGATTTCCCGGGTGTGGTCAGACTAGGGAGCCACCAGGTGATGAACAAGGAGTGAAATTTGTTACAGAATAAATATGGCCTCAAGTGAGTGGGCATTATTTGAATCCTCATTTGATTTCCAATGTAAAGTACACACAAAGTCCCTTTTTGGCTTTCCTAAACAAATGGTCTCCTGACTTAAAGCGATGGAATGGGAGGGAGCAAGAGGTGAAACTGGATGTGTGTGTGCGTCTGTGTTTGGATGTATGATTTGTCTTTCATTTTCATAAACCTTTACTTTTTTAACAGCCTCCATCCATCTGGAGATGAGTGCAGTACAGAACTATGAACAATAAAAACACCCCTACGAATACCCCCACACTTTTGTAACAGTAGGAGATATTAATTTTGCCAAATGTCTTGGCTCATAACAAAAACCATGGGAAATATGAGCAGCCCCAGGGAACTTTTTAACATGTCAACAACCACCATGCTTCATCTGCAAATATTTTCACTTTCTCAGTGTCTACTGTAACCTTGACATTGTCATTAGGGAGAGCTTTTTGCAATATTCTTCACTTAAAAAAATGAACCAAGATGTTGATATGTTGTCTTGCAAGACAGGTGTTTACTGTCATTTATAAGTTTGACAAGAAACACACAATTAATGACAGACTACTGATGTAGATGTGGAAAGTGCACACAGTGCAATAACTATGATGTTTTGCTAGCTAGGAAAACAAAATAATTTCACAGTGGAAGAACATAATGATGGCTGTAACAAATCAAATTACTTGAACAAACACCACCACAACCATAGGACCAACTGTATCTCAAAATATTGTAAAGTTTAATACCACTGAGAGCTAATAAACAGTGCTTGGCCCCCATATAGACTTATACTGAACTTGCCTCACACATCAGTTAAAAAGTATTATTGCAGTTAATATGTTATACAAAATCAAATGTTAGGTGATTTTCCTCGCAGATTTTTTTTTTTTTCTTTGAAGGGCTTATTTTTGAACTTTGGTGTGTTTATTAAATCAAGTGGAGAAAGACAAATGGTATTCAATAAATCGGACTGGAATTGAACCCAGATTGCTGCATTTAGGCCGTAGCCTATGAAGTGTAACTTCTACCAAGTGAGTCTATGCTGTTCCCCAATGATATACAAATACTTGGTTAAGTACACCATATTACCACAGCAGTAAGCTAGCATTTAAAATTGCATAGCCACAACCCTTCACACTCCTGCAACTCTCCCCTTTTGTCCAAATATTGTCAGTTATGGCTCCAAGAATAGTCTAGAGCCTGCATAGCAATGGCTAAAACTCCTGGATTCAAAAGGCATTTCAGTGTCCATGGAAAGTCCATCTAGTTTGTGGAAGGGACCAAAGACCACCAGGAAGTAGAACACACCAAACAAACAAATAATTTATATAGCACCAAACCAATACAAAAGTTATCTCATGACACTTTACATTTAGAGCCGGTCCAAACCAGACTCTCAAGCCAATTTACAGAACCTTAACAGAATCCTGCAGGAGCAAACACTTAACACCACACCAACACCATAACTCCCCGCTAAAATTCAACCCCTTTGTTGATCGCTGCTGCTATTCTTTAAAATGTTAATCTTTCAGATTGACTTTTTAACAGCTATTGTAACTTACCAAACACAGAAGAAATGGCAAGGCATGATGACTGTGATGTGACATTTTTTAAAACTTTATGGTACAGTCCATTTAAGATGTTTGTTTTAAATGCATAGCCACCACATGGTGATATGGTGTAACACATTTAGGAGACTCAGGTGTTATGTATGGTTGACTTTGAGTCCTTCTGTTTAACATTAGTAAGTATACACTTCCAACATTTCAGTGAATTCATTTGTGAATTGATGAACATGTTTATATTTCTTTCTCTTATTTAAGGACTCTTTAAAAAAAAAAAAGAAAGAAAAGAGAAAAGTTCTCTTTGTAGCATGACCGATCAGCATACAATAATACCAAAAGTTGTAATTATTGATAAATATCATCACACGATTAATTATATTGTCATGTGTTAATTAATCATTTCTTTGTGATATACCAAAACATGACAAGTGTCTGTCTGCAGTTTAACAAAATCCGTAAGCTCGTCCTTTTGATTTTGTGAAATTAAGTTAAAATGATTTCTGCTTCACACAAATCACACCTGTTTAACTGTAGCAAGTGCGGGTCATCCTGATCTGCACTTCTTCAAACTTTCCTGGATGTACATATGTTTTGCATGGGTGGTCTCAGCTGGAGTCCTCCCCTCAAAATGATACACTGAGTTCCAGGCATTACTCACTGATCTTTTATAAACAAGCCAACCAGCTCTGCCGTAATGCACGGACCCTTTTAATATTCCTGTGGCCGTGCTTTGGGTCCCGACCCAGTCTCTGGATACCACACTGGTAAAGAATGCGCGAGAATAGAGTCTTTTTGTTTGCCTCCAGACGGAAACACTTAACACATGCTCGTGCTGCTGCACCCACATGCAACAGAAAACGGAGTGTGGCCTTTGAGGCAACACATAACCAAGTGCAGCTAAAGTACACTTTACACTGTCATACACTTATGAGTGGAGCTACAGGATTTCATGCTTTATTTCTCAGATTTAATCGGAACCTAATGTTCCATTTTGTCAGAATTAATTACATTCTAAAAAAAAAAAAACACTCTTCAATCAGCAACAGCTGTTTGTATACATTAGTGAACAAAAAATAAAGTGTATCTCTTTGGCTATTGTGTCCTTTCTCTTGAAGTTTCTTACAAATTGTTTTACATATGGTCACATTTCCATGTATGTCTTGTTAGCTGAACCACTTTGCTCAAACTGAGAGCTCAGGTTTCTTCCCTCATTGCCTCTGAAAGAGCGAGGCCGGGTGTTAGCTCAGTCCTGCCATGAGCTGACGGGAGATGTTTATTTTTAATAATAATTCTACAACAGTGGGGCCTAACACTATTTGTATAAATTATAACTAAGTGGTTTGGCCTGGAGGTAATCCACGATCTGCTACTGGAGAGTGATTAGAGCCTCAGCAAAAACACACGAGTAGTGATAATTGGCTGACGGGAAAGTGGATCTTCTGTCTGTGGGGACTCTCCAGGATGTAATACAGCTTTTCGTGAAATGGCTGTCACATATTTTTCATAGTTGATGGGAAAGATGCTGTGTAATTTGGCAAACATGTTATTGTGTCACCATGTTCTCTGGAAATTTATTCTGACCTACTCCCAATGGACACACCCAAAAAGCATGTAGGCACAAGGGCATTACATTTCACACTGTGAGTGTTTGTGTGTGGGTGTGTGTGGGGGTGAAAAGGGCATAGCTACTGTAGCAGGATAGTTGTGTGTACGTGGAACTACCGCCAAGAGAGGATTTCCAACTGACAACTAGCCGGCCTCTCGCCCCGTGCTCGCTCACACCTTGCAGCAGATCAACTTTATATCCGCTGTAAAGCTGTCGTCTCGCCGTAAACAGACCAAGTGGCAAACACTTTCTCCTACGCCTGCACTGTCTCACAGACCTGTCACGTTGCAGGCAGAGGAGGTGGGAGCATAGCAGGAAGACTGTCTTTAGTTAACTGTGAAAGTTTTACAGTTTTGTTTGAAGGCAACAAAAACTTTACTCTCATCCAGTGTGAGTTAAAGCATTTTTTTTTTAAAGTAACCAAACCCACAATAGTGTACAACAATATCCATACTCACTGTTGTGACTGACAGTGTTTACAGTTTCAGCTGTGATATTGTTTATGCACCTTATACTCAAGTATTTTTACATAAATGTGCAATGTATGGATAATTGTGTAAACTCTGAGATAAATGTTATGTAACATGCAATTTTTATTTTCTTTTGGTAATAGTAGTGTATATTTTATGCTCATTCTTCTTTATTCTATTTCTATTTTTATACATCTTAAATTAGCTTGGCGTTCCATGTGGATAGCAAAGCAAGGTTGTCATTGTACAGAGAAACCTGTTTTTTTACTGTACACATGACAATAACACGCACTGAATATTTGAATCTTGAAACCTGTAAGATGTTCAGCTTTTAAACATCTATAGTGTCCAACTTCACCTTTCAGTTTTTTCTTACTTTCTTTTTTGTTTTTCATAGAAATAAAGCAGCCACTTCAAAATTCTTCCAACATAAAACATTTTTGATGCCACATATAATCCTCCTTCCTCAGCAGATGGCATGAAAGGAATGTTACAGCATAAACAAATCCTAATGCTGTATTGATAGATTTTCACAATAGTGGCTGTGGCTCCTGAAATTGGAGTATTGGCATTCAATCTCCAGCTCCTATTCTTTAGTGACAACACAATGTCCACTGACCATTTTATACACAGTAAACAGAATGATTGGTGACACCAGTCTTCTGCAGAACCTGGGTTAAATCATATGTTTTTCTGTTTTCTCACTGAAAAGCAGTTGCAGATAACCTACCCCTCTTTGCGGAAGATAGTCCGAAAGCAATCACCCAGGCTCTTGTAGCTGGTGGGGTCACTGGTTCCCCTCTGGATCTGAAACCTGCAAAAATATTTAAGTTTTCATTAAATATTTTACAACTGCAAACATGACATTTCTGAAATTTCTACTGTAAAGATTCAAATTGTTGTATTTTGTGATGTCTTACTTGCAACCAACTGAATAACCTCCCACCCTTACCTAGAAAGGTAGTCCATTGTTAGAACTCTTTTTTTCTTTTATTAGACAGACTCAGTGAAGAAAAACATACAATAAATGACCACAACAAAACCTTGAATATTGTAGGATGCTCTCTACCAGGTGAGCCATTGAAGTACACCTGAACCACTGTCCCCCCACCCCACCAGGTCTTTTTGGTAAAACAGATCGACTGTAAGCCAGCTCATGACTAGATGCCACCTGGTACAAAACAGAAAAATGAAACCTCTATTCAAGATGACTGTAGAATTGATAGCACAACATAGTGGATTCCTTAATCAAAAACCTGATCCCTCTGTAGATATTCCATGATAATGAAAACATAACGTATTAATTTCCATGTGATTCTACACTAATTAGTATTGCAATCCGCTTCTGAAATGAGATCCTCTCCTAAATCCTCTGCAATCTCACATGGTACTATTCATTATTTATCGCAAAGTCTTTTTGATGAATCACAAACATCAGCATGGCTTAGGTGCAGGTTTATGACAAAAGAATGTAATGGCAGTATGGTCGTATCTAGACAGGGAACATCTTGCAATTTCTGTGTTTAACATGCATAAATCAACATATAAATATAATCTTAATTCTAAAATGGCTTGAGAGTGACCTGGTGAAGGTGAAAAGGTTGTGATTTCATAATTAATTACTCTTATTTACAAATTTACTTTCTTCATTGTTCTTACAAGGCCAGTGTATGAAGCACACTTTACACAAATTTGTATCTATCAAAATGAGCAAGTCTCCACCTCATTTTCCTCTCCCTCTTCCCCTCATTTACCCCTTTTCCCTTGTGCGGCTGAGATGAGAGACTCCTACTACCAGGTCCCCCCAGTGCAGGGGAGAACTCAAACATTTATTTAACCCAACCGATCCAATTAGCCACCCCAACTCCCCAGGACCCGGCCCTTTGCAGCAAGCTTTTTGGCTACTAACATGCTAGTAAGCCAATTGTAACAGCTCTTCAGTTACGTGTAAATTTTTAATATGATGGAGCCAGTCGAAGGCCTTTCTATTGTGTAGCAAACACCCTGTTACCTCCCTAATAAGGCCCGGTGAGTTGTGTGTAAATCTTTTACATGGGAGACCAGTTGGGGGGTAGAAGGAAAAAAATGGTGCCTGTTAGAGATGAAGAGTGTCAGTTACTAAGACGATAAGAGGAAATCTCATTAAATGCTGCCATATGTCAAGTAAATAGTCTGATAAGATTACAGTCATTATATACTCAATAGTTGAAATAGTGGACAAAGACAATTAGATGATAAAAACATTCAAAGACTGATAGATGAAATCTTGAAGAATTAAAATCCTACAAATAGCAGCAGTGTTTGTAAGAAGAGAAACTGAGGCTACATTTAAGAGGGAAAGAAGAAACGGGACAAGAGAAAGATTCCCTCCTCATATGGCTTCAACTGCCAGGTCACAAGGTCAGCAGTAAGTCGTCCACACGGGTGCCTGATGGGGCCATAAAGAGCCCCCATGTTCCACTGGAAGGGGGGGTGGGGTTTAGTGGGGTGAGCGGCCTTTCATATCGCTAACAGATTAACATCTTAGAGGGGTGTCCCTCAAATCCAGTTTCAGGATTCCCAAATAGCTTGTAACCCGTTCCTGAAAACCAGTTAAAACAGCATAATAAATAGATGTCTGACACCATATTAAAGAGAAGAAGAAAAGAATGACTCCAGGTATGAGGGGGTCTGAGGAATGAGTGTACAGAGGGAGGGACTTGGGACCCGGAAGATTTAAGACTACTGGGGCTTGTAAACAAATTCAAATCGGGCTTAATTAAAGGCATATGATGCTGGGGTCAAGGATGGAAAGCCACCTTGTCCCAGGTCTCCCCTTGTCTCCTTTTTCTCTGCCTGCCACGACCCGAACCAGCCCTGAGAGACAGAGAGAGTGAGGTTGGCAGGGCTGTGGTCCAGTTCCAGCCCTCTGAGTCCACGTGTGACCTCAAGGTCACCTCATTTCCTCATGGCCCTCTTCTACCCTGCCATAAAAGCCAAGGACCAAACAGCAAGGCCCAGGGAGTGGGAGATAATAGGGAGGACCAGGGGAACTTGAGGCAGCAGGGGGAACCATCAGGCCCCTGGTGAAGAAGCTGCTAGTGTTGCTTTTCACAGCACCCAGTTGTGGAAAAGAAGAATTAAAGTTTCAGCACATTCTGGGGGATTTTGAAAGACCTGCAGTTTCTATTAGCCTCCTTGAAGAAGATGATAAACCTGTTGACTTGAAGAAGCATCCTTGACTCTGGTGGACTCACATGGCCTTGGAATAAGCCATGCAGATCATAAACTGTGCAGACACAAGGAAAACCCTGGGGCCTCTTTAAAACATACTTTTTGGAGCATCTACTTCAATCATCCAAAGAAGCTCTTGAAGATAGAGCATACTTAAAGGTGATGAGATCTGTGAGTTCATCAAGAGTCTCCCTCTCCATTCCCACATCCAGACTCTCTCTGTGTGCTTTACAAGCCCAGAGCTGAGCTCAGGTGAGGGTTAAGATGAGGGCAGGTTGATGTTTCTGTGAGTGAGACAAGCACTCTGGGGTAAATAATCCTGAACACCTCCTCCACCTGACCTCCACTGCCTATAAAATATAACTTGTAGGTGTTCACAAAGAAGACAAAAAGGTAAATGAGGGGCGGACCAGCAGGCTAGAGCCCCTTTCTTTGTATTTTTATAGACAGGGCCATCGGTGTTTGAGGGCCTTACAAGGCCGTGTCCGCTCCCAGACCCCGATGGTAATGGGCTCGAACCAGGGCCCAATAAGATGGGCTGTCACCTTAGAAAGTGATGTTAAGGTGAGGCTCATTAATAATGGTGTTTAAAAAAGTGCCTATGGGAAAGTGTTAGGGGAGTTTCGGGTTGATCAAAAGGCAGAAGGTCTACTTTTAAAGGAACAGGCTAAGCTTTTTAAAAGGGATCTCTTAAAAATATGCCCTATTAAATAACAAGTAATCCCACAGTGGCCCTCAAAGTGAGGATATTTTTGATGGCTTATTCACTTTTAAAATTTAACATCTACTGATATTTGAGGTCAGATTTAACCTTCTTCATTAAGACACTCCTGGAAATTTCATTAGGTCACTGAACTCAAATTCAGCACTGGAAGGTATGGATAGTTACTTTTGTCCTTGACCTTACAACACATGTATAGCAGTAGTTTTCATTTGAGAGCACAAAGGTTTGGGATTTACTAAGATTTGCTGATGTCAATTTTCTGTCAGTTGTGCCATTAAGTACCTGTCATGACTGATAGAACACTTATAACAGCCTATCGATTTCAACAGTCCATCAAACATAACTGCATCGTTCGTGGATCTGAGTTCATTAAATGAAGAGTGCAAAGACATGGGACCATGTCAGAAAGAAGATACACAGGAGTTCATTCTAATTTCCAAGAGTTTTTCATGATTCTGGAGCCTCGAGCATGCAACAGTCTGCCACTATACAGAATAGATGTATCTAGTGGTCAGATCTGACACAAACACAGTGTTGCAGATTGTGGAAATCAGAGGTCAGTGCAAGGGCAACTACAAATGCGACTTCCTCCATGTGTTTTATGTCACGCTATTTTTTATTTCCTCTGTGGAACAAGACTTTCAATTCCTGCATTTAACTCAGTGCCCACAATGGCGTTCAGAAGGCCCTTAGTGAAAAGACTGGACATTGCAAAGTATTTCAAGGTATTGCAACTGTTGCAGCTTCTGCTTCATCTCCTTGTTCCCCATTGCCTTTGCCGTGAGTAACATGTAAAATCTATTTCGTGCTGTCATCAACTCTGTCTATATGCATTATTTGGCGACGATTACTTTGGTGAATTGTGTTACTGAAATGAGCTGACCTTGTCTTGGTTCATAAATTAGTAAATCATCTTGCACATCTGGATATTCCCATCTCCTTTTTTCCTGGATTGTAGCCTCAAACTAATTTGTACTGCTTTAGTAAATCTGGCCTGAACTATTCAGACAGTCCAACATACAACTTAGCACCATAACCAGGGGAAAACCCCCGAATCCTATCATTTTTCTTTATCTATTACACTACAATATTTCAAATGTGTTTTTCTTCAAGTATGGATGTTATGATTTATGTGCTTTACTGTGTATTTGGGCTGGTTGCTACAGTGAGTGAGAGCCTTGATCTGATTATGTCTTTCTTCCCAGTGAGTGGTTTGACCAAAAAAAAAAAAAAAAAAAAAAGGAAAAAGACAAGCATGTGACTGAAAAAAGGATCACCAGGGGGAAGGCATGAAAGTTGAACAATTTCTCATGTTAGATCTGCTGTGCATAAGACGATCCAGAAGGGAACTTAAGAGGAAATCTATTTTTTACAGCCAGACAGTTAATTTTAATGAGCAGGATCATAAAGACGGTAAAAGTCCTTTGCATTCATACACAAGGTTAAGAGCACTTTCTGACCTAAATGATCCAACATGGTAAACTCCGCCAACCAATCCAATCATGACTCAGCCCTCCAATCGGGCTTCACGCTGAAATGTGTGAGCAACAAGAAAAAAAGAAGTTCTTTAGATTAATGGTTCTGAAAGCACAATACTGACACATCTGGCAAATCTCTGGTAAAAAGAGAAACTGTCTGAATTCTCTAACAAACACAAAACCATAAAAAATAGAAATGTGATACTTGATGTTAATTTCATTTGACCACAATAACATGACAAGCACTGCAAGGAAAGGGAAAATTGATGAATTAAACTGATCAAGAAAAAAAAAATACTCAAAAATGTCAAGAGGAAAACTAATAAAGACATGCTTTTAGTGTGAAGAAGAGGAAAACAAAGCTACAGATGAAGAAGATGCAAGAGATAAGGAGAGAGAAAAGTGATAAACCTTTAGCTTGTGACATGGCAGGCTACCAAAGCTTTATCTGGTCAGGTTGAGTTTCAGCAGCAGCATAAGCTTACTAGATCTCGGGAAGACCCCTGTAAGTCAGGTTGTGGAGCAGATAAATGGAGGACAAAATACTTTGCATCTTTACCATCATTGTGAAAAGTCAAGGAAGTAAAAGTTGTAAAAGAGGGCTATGACAGGAAATTCAGTGGTCCAGATGCCAGTACATTCTACAACCTCAGATCAGGTTGCATTACCATTATAGGGAAGCATTCGAAGCTGCAGAAAAAGGCACACAGACAAGCAAGGCTAATACACAGACTCTGATGGTTTAAGCATGGCAAATCTCTGGTTGACTGACAGATCAGTCTATAAATTAGAGTAGACTGCGGCAATTTTAGAAAGCTGCTAATGCTGACATGGAGGAGATAGGTGGAAAAAATGAATACCTTTACAGGCATTAACAGAAAGTGGTTGCATACCTGAAAGGATTTCTTGGGTGTTTAACCTAGGGTCTCTTAACCTTTGCCAAATGTTGTTAACAGAGATTCTAGTGCTAATGTTAGGGCTATAATTTTAATTTCAGTAAAAGTAAAAAAAAAAAACAAAAAAAAAACAAAAAAAACAAAAAAAAGTAAAGTGAGCAGACCCACAAATAGAAGTTCAGAAAAATACTCTTAAAAACAACAAGTACTCTTACTCCCCCCTCATTTGGAAAATGTTTGAAAAAGTAGACTGTTACACAATTTCAACATAACCTGCAATTACATATGTCCAGGATTCTGAGTTAAAACAGGGCAACGACAACTGATGGAAGGCCAGACAAGCTAGGTCAGGATAACCTGGTGATAGACCGGTCCAGGACAGTAACAACCACTTTGATGTGAGGAAATGCTGGAGGATTTTGGAGACTCCCCTGACAGCAGGTAACCACTGACTATAATGCAGCGCGCTCCAGACAGAAGAAAACTGCTCTGCAAGTCTCTCAAGAGAAACCTGAGAGTCAGTATTACTACACTGTCCTGTCTTGTCTCAACCCCAGCTTTCAGAGGCCAAGATGCAAAAATTCCAGCAAAGGGGAAATGCGATAACTATCCCACAGATGCTAAAAAAGACATAATGTTTTACATTTGTCTTTATAGTGGCTTTAAAATGGGTCATTCCAGCTCCCTGGTCCATTTGTGTTCTGTTTAACATCTGATTGATGACATTTAGAGTCAGACCATAAAATACTGCTTTGAAAAGACTAATGAACAGGATACAGAAGATGCACCACCTGCTTATACCACTGTCATTTTCTCTGTCTTCTTTCCCACTTTTTCTTTCTGAATTTACCAGACATGTCATGTCAGGACAGCACTCTGCTCTCAACTAGTATTACTGGTAAAAAAAAAAAACAAGGGTAAGGACTTATGATAGTTCAGACTGTAGTCACCTTCACTGGGTGCCAACCAGAATGTGAGTCACTCCCATAAGTGCCTTTAAGTATTACAGACCTTGTCTGTAATGCAGTCATTTGAAAGAAGAAAAATGTTTACAAACAAGTAGGACAAGCATATGTTTGCGGATGCTTAATTAAACTTCAGGAAATACTGAGACTGTTTATGCATGCTATACAATTAATGCATTGGTGTTTGCAATCTATTGCACATGCATGCATTAGAACAGGCATTAGAACTGTACAACATGGTGGTAACTACTCAGTAACAACAGAAAACATCCATCATGTAGGATAACATTACTGAAATTTCAATGAGTTGATGATTACAATGCATATCAATAATTATGATACAAGATGTACATTTAATTATGAACATACTAGTGCAGTCAAACGATTCAAATTTTTAGCCAGATTAATCACAGGGTTGCTGTGGATTAATTTTGATGAATTATAATTAAATATCACTAATTTTTAATCTATATCAATTTTGTTTCATTTTGCATGAGCAAATAGACTGAAAAAAGAAGGGAATATCTATGTACTTAATGTGTTTATTAAACATCTTCAACAGTTTCAACAAAACAACTTGAAACAACTGTTCCATCTTGGGTATTTTTGTACTCATTTCCCATCCAGAGGGCCACAGTGCTGTTCAGCATTCTCCATTGTTATGGGTTGGTTTTGCTGCCTGTTACTACCGGATCAACAGCCCATTTGGGCATGTGCAATGGTAACTACTTGGACAAACTGCCTGAAATGCATTGGCAGAGATGTTTGATATTCAAGAGATACTCAGCTCTGACTACTTATGGCTCTAAAAGGTGCACATATAACTACAGAGGACCACTGCATCAATAAGGGCATGAGACTAAGGTTACAGTTTTCTGTTAAAACAAGGTTACCTTTCTTTACTTCTAAAGTTCTTGCATGACTGAAAGCGCAAAAAGGCACTCATAAGAGGCTGGAAAATGGGTAATGGAGGAGGTGAAGGATGAAGAGACATACATGTGTGAATGTGGAGACTCAAAAAGAAAGAGGGATGGGACAGCAGGGGGGCAGCACTGTGGTTGCAGCACAGTCAGGGTCTAGTGAAATCAAAGCACATAATGCCTCCACTCTGTAATTAGTGCACTGGAATGTGAAGCCCTTCACTGATAATGATTACAGGTGCTGCACTATGACATACAAATACACATCTGCTATTTATGTCTACCTCTATCTATAGCTGAAATGTAGTAATTCAGTTGTGACTGCCAGTTGCATCTCTATGGCAACATCTGTCCCAACATTAAAGTTTATGATGCAAGTTTTTAAAGATAATTTCCCTGGAATTTTTCCTTTATTACATACTGGACAATAAATGGTGACAAAAAGGGATGTTGCAGCTTTATGGTATGTGTAATGCTTAGACCACCAGGCCAACACAAAACCAGATCCAAAAAGCTGTTAGAATTCCTAAATTGTCCTGTAAATCTAGCTGCGTATAACACTGGGGGCGGCATATTAATTTATTTTTCTTTTCTTGAGCTCTTGTGATTGTTTTTAACTTAAAGCTCAAAATCTGACTTATGATAAATTGGCTCAAAGATAGTTGCCATCTTAAAAATCCAAAATCCATTTTATAAAACCAGGTTTTGTTTCATCAACTGGCCACTGAAACCAGTAAATATTAATAACACACACAGATAAATACAGACAAAATAAAATAAGTCAATGTCACATTTGATGTAATTATATATACAC
This sequence comes from Ostorhinchus rueppellii, assembly GCA_030068375.1. Taxonomy (NCBI): domain Eukaryota; kingdom Metazoa; phylum Chordata; class Actinopteri; order Kurtiformes; family Apogonidae; genus Ostorhinchus; species Ostorhinchus rueppellii. The sequence continues at coordinate 3,316,919 of JAQQZY010000016.1, forward strand.
ACACACATTAAATGTTACATTTACTTATTTTATCCATCTATCTTTAATGCAATTAATGTAATCACTTTCTGTGTGTGTGTGTGTGTGTGTGTGTGTGTGTGTGT